>CM074986.1:116103-128675 GCA_037576825.1 Pangasius krempfi
CTTTACTGAGACCGACAGGTACAGCGGCCACGCCTCCTTTACTGAGACCGACAGGTACAGCGGCCACGCCTCCTTTACTGAGACCGACAGGTACAGCGGCCACGCCTCCTTTAATGAGACCGACAGGTACAGCGGCCACGCCTCCTTTATTGAGACAGACAGGTGCAGCGGCCACGCCTCCTTTATTGAGACAGACAGGTGCAGTGGCCACGCCTCCTTTATTGAGACAGACAGGTGCAGTGGCCACGCCTCCTTTAATGGACTCTATAAGTCTACATACAAAATATTTTGCCAAAGGACTCTTCCGGTTTGGGTGAACGCTGGCGTGTCTGTCTTTTGTTGTTACTTGTTTGTGTTCGTCTTTGGAATTATACGCCTGGACACTGCGAATCTGCACTCTGTCTGTGAAGATTACATAGCTCATGTTCGTACGAACATATTTATTCATTTATTTATTTTTCTCGTGATCTTTTTCCCCGTCCCGCACTGGCCTACTGCGAGCTTTCTCCACCCTGGTTACCCCTAATCGGCTGCATATAGACCTGTGGGTGGTCCTGTGGTGTTTAGGCTAACGCGTTTCTCGGTATGGTTGTGCAGACGGGGCAGAAAGATGCGCTGTTTATGGTTGTGCGTTTTTATCGCAATGGTTTATCGCTACTCGTGCAGAGCTTTATCGTTGGAATTCTTCATCACACCTGCCTGCTTGAGTTTATAAAACCTGTGTCAACGTAGAAATTGCTTGTCGCCCACGCTATGTACATCGCAGCTCTAAATGCAAACATTGTTCTGCCATTCTCTCCGACACATCGATTGATGATCAAATACCGGCCATCTGGTCTCCTTTTCGCCGCTTTCGCTCTAGATCACGTGCTGGAAATGGAGGAGCTAACTTCAATAACCTCAGATCATTGGAATATCTACCAACAAATAATTCCGTGTCAGATCCAGTGTGTACTATGGACCACCCTGTTAAATTTGCTCTAATGAATGCTAGGTCCTTGTCCAGTAAATCATTTATCTTGAATGACTTTTTCACGCGTGCTCTGGACTTTTTATTTGTGACGGAGACCAGGCTCAGCCCTGGTGACTCTTTGGCCCTAAAGAAACTCAGTCCTTCAGACTGCCTGTTTTTTTAATACTCCAAGAACTGCAGGTCGTGGAGGCGGAATAGCAACAATTTTCAAGAACTGCTTCGACTGTAGACTTTTGCCTACTGATGAATTTTCAAGCTCTATTCCATTGCTATGTGCACTGGTCTACAGACCACCTACATTTAATAAGGACTTCATCCAGGAATTTTATGACTTTTTGTCCTCTGTGGTGTTGCGCACTGTTAGACTTCTGGTTATGGGCGATTTTAACACACATGTATGCTGGCAGTTAAAACCCCTGGTAAAAGAGTTTTTATGCCACACTGACTCTTTTAATTTTGTTCAGTCTGTCTCTGGACCTATTCATCAGAAGGGTCATACTCTCAATCTGATGCTATTATTTGTTTTTTCTGTGAAAACCTTGAACTATGTGATGCTGCTATTTCCGATCATTGCCCAGTTGTTTTTGACTCTGTGCCGTCATGTCCATTGCTCAGATCCTGTCACCCACTGTGTTATTCTAGACGTATTATTTCCTCCACTGCCAGCTTTTTCAATGATGTCTACATTTCTTCCCAAAAGATAAACTATAGATATTTTATGAAACTCTTAGGGAGTGTCTTAGGCGGTATCAGAGCTCTGTTAAGGAAGCACAGTTTAGATATATATCAGATTTAATAAGTATATATCAGATTTAATTGTGTATAGTGTGAAGTGAAGTGAAGTGACGTGACGTGTGGCCGAGTGTGGTGACCCATACTCGGAATTTGTGCTCTGCATTTAACCCAAGTTCACACACACACACCGTGAACACACACACACACACACAGATTTGCTTTATACAACTTGTACAGCACTTTGGTTTCAGATTTAGTTGTCTTTAAATGTGCTTTATAAATGAATAAACTAAGCTAATCTAATGAGACCGACTGGTGCAGAGGCCACGCCTCCTTTAATGAGACCAACAGATACAGTGGCCACGCCTCCTTTAATGAGACCAACAGATGCAGTGGCCACGCCTCCTTTAATGACACCGACAGATGCAGTGGCCACGCCTCCTTTAATGACACCGACAGATGCAGTGGCCACGCCTCCTTTAAAGAGACAGGTGCAGAGACCACGCCTCCTTTAACGAGACAGGTGCAGAGACCACGCCTCCTTTAATGAGACAGGTGCAGAGACCACCTGCACACCTGTGTGTGTGTGTGTGTGTGTTTTTCTCACCGGTCGTAACACTTGCCGTGCAGGAGAGATTTAGCATAGCGGTCCAGGTTCCCGGCCGGATCGTCACCCTTCATCCCTTCCTCTTCATCATCCAGAGTGACGAAGAACGCTGCTTTCTCAATGCAGTCCAGAGAACGTTTATTTACTCCTGAGCTGAAGTACCGCTTCCTCACACGGGCCCAGGGAACCCTACACACACACACACACACACACACACACACAGAGAGAACACTCTCAGAAATAAATTACACAAAATCTAATGTTTTAAGTGCTGGTATAAAGGAAATAAAAGAGAAAGATGTGGGCGAGTTGTGTCACGGTGGGTTTTTGCTGTGTTCAGTATTTATTTTCTGATCATGAACACTGACCTTAATAACACTGTTCACTTATGTGACGTTAATAACAATGCTCGGTGCTTTCCTGCTCTAATGACTCATTAAAAACAGGTTCAGGAGGTGCATAAGAGCAGGAAATCACCGAGCTGCCCAGAGTGCGGCACAAATCTGCAGGTCAGCATTCTGCAGCACCTGGTGGTCATTTGCAGGAAGTGCAGCAGCCCGAGTGAGGCAGAGTCTACCGCTCAAAAGAACAGAGAAGTGATAAGTGAGGAGAGAAGCACAGAGACGCACTTCCTCCTCCACTGTGAAAAATATGAACAATCAGAAGTAAAATTTCACATTTCTGCCAGTTAACAGATGAGCAACTGTGGATTATTCTGGGAGAGGGACACCCGGCAGCTTTCACTGCGCTATAGCCTGAGGGACAGCGAGACCCCGAGGGAGACTCCTAAAGTCCCGAGCTCATGTAGTTATCTACTTATTCATTATTTCTGTTTTTTCTGCTCAGTCTTCTACCTGCAGAACTTCATGTTGGTTTTAATTATTGTCCATTCTGACCTCTGGATGTGTGAGAAATAAAACCAACTAACAGCAAAAATTACTCTTCAAATAGTGACCACCTAAATTCAGACCTAAATGTGAGTAATCAGCAGTGTTTCCACACTCGGAGTGCACAATTCACATTCACTCTCCTAAAGCGCTTTATCCTGGTCAGGGTGGCGGTGGATCTGGAGTCTGTCCTACAGACACTGGGTGTGAGGCAGGAATACACCCTGAATGGGATTCCAGTACCTCACAGAGCACTGTGTACACACACACACACACACACACACACACACACATTTGTACTAGGCTTTTGAGTTGGTGTGTGAAAAGCCATCATCCTATCGTGCCCCCTGACTATCAGAGACTGCCGACGGTATCACCTGTGGCTCTGAGCGGGGGGAAATGAAGGGGCGTGGCCAGATACACATAAGAAGAATTGAAGTGACTTGTGGTGACCCATACTCAGAATTTGTGCTCTGCATTTAACCCATCCAAGTGCACACACAGTAGTGAACACACACCCGGAGCAGGGGGCAGCGCCGGGGAGCAGTTGGGGGCTCGGTGCCTTGCTTAAAGGTCTCACCTCAGTCATGGTATTGAGGGAGGAGGAGACGCTGGTCATTCACTCCCCCACCTACAATCCCTGCCGGCCTGAGACTCGAACCCACAACCTTCAGGTTACAAGTCCGACTCTCTAACCATTAGGCCACGACTGCCCACGTTACAGCATTACTGCTGTTTCATTTTCTTCATTTAATCTCATGGTCATGTTCTGAGAGAGAAGACTTTCAAGGTTTTATCTGTTCAGCAGCACGGACACAAGAAGAAACGATTATGAGAGAAAGATGATTTGTTGTTCTGCTCTGAAGTCAGACAGCAGGTTCTTAAGGTTCGTACAGGATACAGTAGAAAAGGAAAAGTGTGTTAGGAAATACACCACAATTTACTTTCGTCTATATTACAAAAGAGTTTTAACACTAATCTGGCACTAGGGGGCACTGCAGCTACACTGATAAGCTTAGCTCGCAGTGTGTAGTGCGGTCTCACAGCTTGGCGTAGTGTCTGCATGGGTTTCCTCCGGGTTCTCTGGTTTCTTCCCACCTAAAAACATTCCAGAGGGTGGAACGTCTATGAGAAATTGCCCCTATGTGTCAGTATAGGGCTGACACCGGGGCTGTGTGTGTGTGTGTGTTTGAGTGTGAGTGTGTGTGTGTGAGTGTGTCTATTGGAAGGAAATTTATCATACACACACAAATTCCTGTTCGAGTTCCAGCTTCAGTTTCAGCCGGAGTGATTCCACAGCAGTGATAAAGACAATATTCTAGCAGACCTGTGATTTATTTTTACGTCACTGCGGCGACACTGTAGCACACAAACTGGAACACCAACATTAATGAGTTAGGACAAGAGTAAAGATATTCGTTTTGTCAGCATGTAAAATCTCCTGCACTCACTTCCTGTTGGGTTTCTAACATCAGTGTGAGTCTACAGGATTAACACTCTAACGTCGTTAATGTTTATAAGAAGGAAAACATCACGGAAGCATCAGGAAGACAATCGCATCAAAGCAAACCTTTAGTTAGTGTTTAATGTGACAGTGACACCTAGTGTTCAAGTCAGGAACTTAATGTTTTTAATCACGTGTAGTGGGAACTTAGTCGTGTGTGTGTGTGTGTGTGTGTGTGTGTGTGTGTGTGTAAAACCTGTTTCCAGCGGTCAGTGCTCCCAGTTTCTCCTCTCCCGGTACAGAAGGTCTCGGATCGTCCAGGATTTTCTGGATCTGGTGTTGGATCTCTCGGGGAGAGAGGAGACGGCCAGCGCTGTAAACCCACAGCCTGAAATAGCGCCCCCTGTGGTACACCGCCACAAACTCACTGTCCTGCCAGTGCTGCAGTGTGTCTGAGAGAGAGAGAGAGAGAGAGAGAGAGAGAGAGAGAGAGAGAGAGAGAGAGAGATTTTATTTTAAAATGCTCATTTATTTAATTCAAAACCTACACTTAGGGCACTGTGTTAAAGCATCGTTCACGGTCACAATACAAACAAAAGAAAAAAAGAGAATTTAAAATAAATAGCCAACACTTTATTTTCACCTTTTAGCCTGCACAGGACATTATTAAAACCACAAGTGTTTTCAAAGATCAATAAATTGTTTTTACTATAAAATGATCAGTTTATAGTATGCGAATACTAATCCCCTGAACATTCACTATCCAAAAATACATTCCTTCTTCCTACACTATACACTGGCCCTAAAACAAAAATGTTTGTGGAAAAAAGTCTCTCCAAATTGATAAAACTACTTAAAAAGAAGGCAGAAATGTTAGCTGTGGACAGAGCAAAAAGAGGAAAAAGACACTCAGTAAGAACAATACGGACGACCCACTGCAGATGTTTGGATGAAGATGTGCCAGATGTTTGTTTAATGTCTATCAGCTCATGTACAATCCTCCACTGGAGATCAGCATAAAGCACGTCTTTATCCAGAGCGACTTACAGACGTGCTTAAAGTCTCCATCAAAAAGTACATCAGTGCACTGCTTCACCAGGTCAGGGATCGAGAGAACTACTAGTCTAAAAACCCTGCTGGGGAGGTTAGTACGTTATAAAAAACACACAGCAGCTTTTCTTTTTAAATAATAAATTGCTATTTTATGTACTTGATGAAGAGGTGGATCTTTAGACATCGCCTGAAGACAGCCAGTGACTCAGCTGTTCAGACTTCTAGGGAAGGTTCGAGCAGTGTGTGATAAGTGCTGTAAGGTAGGTGGGTGCTGGACCAAAGAGTGCGTGTAAGGACAGATGGTGAGATCTGAGAGTTATGCAGGGAGATCACAAGATCTTGGCATGGAGATGCATCTCCAGGAATGAACAGCAGTTCAGTAGCTTGCTGGGATTAAGTTTCAGCCGATGAGCTGCAAACCAATCAGAGATATTTGTTAAACATCGCCGCCAGCTCCTGTGAGTGGGACACCTTCACACAGGCCAGGTAACGTGCCTTTTCCCAGGCAGTCTGAACTCTACCTTCTCCCAGCTCGACACAGTAAGGGTGAAAGTTTATTGCCTCTGTGCCTCTTATCATCAGCAGACGAGTTGACATTATGGCAGGTTTATCACAGAGTTCAGTGATGGCTGGACAGATAAAGCGTCTGAGCTTTGAACACCCTTCAGTTACAGTTTTCCGTCAACAACTGACTGAAGAGAGCGCTGGACCGGTCGGAAAAGCTGAACAGTGGCTCTTCTCACAGCCAAGGTCCTGGAGCGTGATCTATTCTTTGGAAAGTAAGCACTTTCCTGGCGTGAGGACGGATAGATATAAAACTGAAATAACAGTTAGACTAGTCCCTTTGAATATCATTAAAAAGAGCTGTTTGGCTAAGTCCTTAACAATCCACATGCTGTGCAAATCCAGGTGATTTCTTCCTGCTAATAAGCCTTTGTGCTGCTCGTAAATGAAACGCTATGATTCTTGATGGAATGTTTACTGGTCCTCGTCCCCCTTCTTGCACTGGCACGGATTCAGTGTTGGCCAGACCATAAAAATCGACTTCTTTGGATGTCTAAGATCAGGTCTCTCAGTGGCTGTGACGCTTGTGCCAAAAGTTGGAGGCGACTGAGCTGTTAGCAACTGAAACTCTTCTCCTGCATGACAGCTGCAACGGAGAGCAACCGTTTCCATTTAGACACAAATTTGGCACAAACTCTCTCTCCACTAAACCCTCCCAGTTTTTTTTCTGGAACGCGTCTGTTCTCAGATATACACCAAGGATTTTTTTCCCGTTTCTTCTCCACTCTCTTCTCCACTGTAAGCCCCCTGGTAATTGGGGAAGTTGTACCAAAATCTCTTAAATCTTTCTCAATATTCACAGTTTTGAAGTAACCCCACTACGAACTAGCTTTAGGAAATGATGATACATTAAAATGAACAGAAATTACATGGTGAATGCCCCACGGGATACAACATTTCATGATTCTGCTACAAAACTGATTAGAAATATAAAATCTATCGAGTCCTGCAGCAGTGACGTGATTCTCAGTCATTTTCACCCAACTGCACTGCTGTTCACGTCCATGCTTAACTCTCCAAACATCAGGAAGGTCTAATTCAGTAACAGATGTGAAAGCTAGAGCGCTGATGAGGTTCTTGACCTGTGTGATCAGAGCAAAGTCTATTGTGCAGTTCCAATACAACAACACACACTTCCCTTACACTGTCTGAGAGTGTTTTAGTTGTGCTCACTCTCTGCCATTGTTAGGAGATTAGATATTTAATTCAGTGATAAATTCGAATATTTACAATATATTTTCTGTGAATCCATTTATTTCTGTAAAGCTGCTTTGTGACAATGTGCATTGTTAAAAGCGCTATACAAATAAAACTGAATTGAATTGAATATTTACTAATATAAACTCTTCCCTTTACTACTTCAAGTGCTGAAGTGCTGAAGTTCCACCATATTCTACTTCACTAAGAGTTTCCTGGAGGAAACTGCTGTATGATCTCTGATAACACAACTCACTTTCCTTTAAACCTCCCTCCATTTATATTAAACAAACCAAACCTCAAGCACGACATAGCGTTCGGCTTCACATACCGCATTCCGAAGCGAGATTGCTGATCTTCTCCTCGTCAGCAAAAAAATCTACTATTTTCATCTGTTTCCTGAAAGTATTGTGTAGAAACTTGTTTCATCAAGATGGACGTATCAACTGATCCTGCTTGTGAGCCCTGGGCCTGTTCCTCATCCCCAATATGGTCTACGTGAACGTGTCCCGCGTTCCTGCTCTCTACTGTGACGTCAGTGTGTGAAACTCACCCTCTAGTGTCCTGTGAGTGATTAGCAGCAGTTTCACACGCCTCTCTTACCTTCTGCTCAGTAGCTTCAGCCCGAACAGTGACCGTCTCACTGCTTGCTTCCATAACATGAATCCATATTTTCTCTCACATTTAACCTTAAAGGAAATATCGAGTATTTGCATAGGTGAATCTAAATACACGTACACTTGTCTTCGAAAGGACGTGATGTGTTTTAAGACAGGTTTTTGCATCCTAGATGAACTGGCTGAACTTTACTTTCTAGTTTTCCAAAGAGCGTCAGTTTGCTCTTCACAATCTCGTTAGGAATGAGGCATGGGCAGTTTGAGATCTTCATACAAATCGAAGGTTAATACAGTGGAGCAACTGGAACAATGATCACGAGACCGTTCTGTACGAGTTCATTAACAAGATTTTCTTCAACAAGAAAGACAACTAGGGCTTTATTCATGTGCGACACAGACGCCATTTCCTCAAATCCAACTTCCTCTCCAACAGCGAGGAGGAAGTCTTCAGGCACAGACACACACACCTTGATAAGAGTGATAGAGACGGCATCTCACCAAAACAAACACACAAAATATCAGAAACTCTCACCACCAAACACACAACACACACTTCCCAGCATGTACCGAGAAACAGAGACAGAGACAGAGAGAGAGATCTAAATTACTGGCGCTGAGGACAGTGTGTGTGTGTGTGTGTGTGTGTGTGTGTGTGTTACCTGTCTCCTCTCCTGGAGTGCGTGTGGTGTTAAACATGCGTTCACACTGAGCTGCACACAGAGGGATGACTGTCCCGGGAACACGACTCTACAAAAAAACACACACACACACACACACACACACACACACACACACACACACACACACACACACACACACATCACTAGGGCTGGATTGATACATTGTCCAGCCAATAAAATCAGATGACATTAACGTTCCATTACGGAAGTACCAGTGCAGATCACTCTGATAAAGTACTGAAGAGTGTGTGTGTGAGAGAGAGACAGAGAGACAGAGAAAGAGAGATAGTGTGTGTGTGTGTGTGTGTGTGTGTGTACAGGTTTAAGCTCCTCTCGGTTGACTTTGCGGCGGTACAGTAACAGGGCCGTGATGGTGTTTCCTGCTCGAGCTGCCTGCTTAGCTGTCGGTGTTACATACAGGAAGTCCTGCAGTAAACACACACACACACTGAATGTTAAAAATGTCACTCCATTTATTTAATTAGATCTTTAATGAAAAGTTAAATAATAAATGTAAAGTCATCACCATTCCATAGTAGTTACTGTTGACCATGATGGGGCTCCGCCCTCGCAGGTAAACATACTCCTCCCACCAGTCACTCACCTGCAGGACAAGTGACAGGAAAAGAGTTACCTACGTCACCAGCTCTCACAGTTCTGTGTTTAATACAGTTTCACTGACAAGTTTCACTAACGGCTGAACCCTTCACACTTCACTCACACGATCACTGAACACTAACTCGACCTAAAGGAATGTTCCAGAAGCATTACACACACACTGCACTCGGGTCAGCACTCAGTCCTGGGTTTATACTAAACTTAGATGAACTTTAACCCTGTTGCTCCATCACATTAAAACACTGAGACTGTGCTTTATCTCATAGCACTGCTCAATCACCGCCGCTTTATATTAATGCACTCCTTCTAATACGTTATCGTTTCTATAGCAACAGCTCATTCAGAGGGACGTGTCTAACTGTTGATCTTTAAAGTGGTTAAAATGTTTATGTGACTTTTATGGAAGGAGTCTCCAGTGTCAGCGCTCTGTAACAGTCAGAGGTGAAGCTGTAACTTTTAAGTTTTCCGACATCTTCAGGACAGAGGAGTTTACGCTTCTTTGCGGTTTCTCAGTAACATGCGGAACAAGCTGCGATTTTTGTCTTTTTATCTTGAAGAGAGAGAATAAATAGACTGGTGAGCGAACGACTGTTTATAGCTGCTATAACGTAAGTGACAACAGGAACTCACTCGTTTCACTGATGTTCCACAACATTAAATGTAACAATAAATGGCTAAAAAAAGTATGATGTGTCATTTTTTAATTAATAAAAATTGTAATCATTTGCAAATTGCTGTGGTATAAGAGGAATAAAACACTGGAGGATGTGCTGTTACAGGAAAACAATCAACTTCACGTCAGACTGTCAGGTGGTTCACCTGCGTGCAGATGGACTGCAGAATGTGAGAGATTTCTCATAACACACTGAGAATAAATCTAAAAATGTATTAAATTATTTATTTATTTATTTAAATGTTTCTTCAGAGTTTTAGTTCCATGTTTATTTAAATGCAAATGAAGTAGTGCAGCAGGTTGATTGTAGAGGAACACGCTGGATTATTCCTTTAATGTGTAAGAGGGTACGTGGACCAGCTGTGCGGATCTGGAATATTCACAAGGCATCAGTGGTCTTCTCTGCTCAAACCCCTGAATAAACACGAGCGTTAACGAGACAGAAAGAGACACGCAGACAGACAGGAACGAGACGTACGTAATTAGTGGCCCACAGAGCTTTGAGTTTCAGGTACGTTTGAAGGCGCTTTCCCAAATTCTTCTCAAAATCAGCAGCCAGCTGCGTCGTGCGATCAAATTCAGCAGGGCTCAGCAGCGGGCGCACGGACTCCAGGTACTGACACACACACACACACACACACACACACACACACACACACAGGGAGAGAGGACAGTCACTGGGTTAGAGTGCACCGCCATGTCATTCTTTTTATAAGCGAGTTTTAGTCACAGCTCTAACACACACTTTCTGCACAGAGTGTGTAAGTCTGTGTGATTCATACTGTAGGTCACTCTCACACACCCTGTTTTTAAACTCCCAGGTCCTTACACCTTAAAACACACACACACACACACACACACACACACACAGGTGACTCACTCTCTGCAGTGTGTCTCTGATAGGAGGAACAGGCAGGTGCGGCAATGAACCCTGATAACTGTACAACAACGGCTTCCTGCTGGAGAGCAACTTCACCAGAGACTGAGAGAGAGAGAGAGAGAGAGAGAGAGAGAGAGAGACAAACTCATCACAGACAATAGTAAATAAAGGAGTGTTTTTTACTGATGACGATGAATTTCATTAAAGGATGAAGGTGAGACAGGGGGTGAGTGTGGAGGTGAGACAGGGGGAGAGACAGGAGGAGAGTGTGGAGGTGAGTGTGGAGGAGAGACAGGAGGAGAGACAGGAGGAGAGACAGGAGGAGAGTGTGGAGGTGAGACAGGAGGAGAGTGTGGAGGAGAGACAGGAGGAGAGACAGGAGGAGAGTGTGGAGGAGAGACAGGAGGAGAGACAGGAGGAGAGACAGGAGGAGAGTGTGGAGGTGAGACAGACCACCCAGAGCTTGGTGGTGGTGGAGATGCGGCCGTGCTGCTCGAACATCCAGCGGTGGTAGGACAGGAGGAGCTTGAGACAGAAGCGCAGGGTGAGGACGAGCGACAGCCATAACAGAGTGCTGAATAACAACGCCGACAACATCGTCTGTCCATGAGAGCTCAGAGACACACTGAGAGAGAGAGAGAGAGAGAGAGAGAGAGAGAGACTTAAAAAACTATTTCAGACATTTGACCTTGCTGTGACCTTGACCCTGTTTGGATTGATCCCAAAATCGAATGGGTTCTTCAGCAGTGATCATTCCGTATAAATCTCTCACTCAGAGTCTCGCTCGAGACATCACACTAATATATAACCTGAATCTCAGACACACACACAACTGGGAAACACAACTCATCCACCACTCAGTGACGGAGGAATAAAACCAACTGTAGACACGCAGGTCAGTTTCCATCCTTCTCCTCGCTCAGAGACGTGCAGAGAGACTTCCTCCTCTTCCTGTCTCTAACTCAGGAGTTATTTATGGACTCGGCTCGGATCAGCACAGTGACCCGCGCCGTCTTTACTGACGCCACGACCTCGCGCTGTTTCTGGGCTTAGAGGAGACGTGTCGTGTCTGCGGTTCACACACTCGCAGGAGTAGGAGCGTTACTGAGCAGGAGATGGATGGAAGGTGAAGTGTGTGTTACCTGAGCGGCAGGTGATCGCGGATCTTAGAGATGAGGCCCATGGAGGGGTCGGACTCGGCATACAGGGTGGCCAGGGTCACCACGGCGACGAAGAGCCAGGAGGAGGGGCTCACAGGGTACATGCCCTTCAGCACACCGTTCTGGACCGAGAGAAAGGGTCATGGGTAACGTGTCACACATGCACTCACGCAGGCGCCCTCGCTGGCTCACTCACTCACTCACTCACACTCATTCACTCACTCACTCACTCACTCACACTCATTCACTCACTCACTCACTCACTCACTCACACACTCACTCACTCACACACTCACTCACACTCATTCACTCACTCACTCGCTCACTCACTCACTCACTCACTCACTCACACACTCACTCACTCACACACTCACTCACTCACACTCATTCACTCACTCACTCGCTCGCTCACTCACTCACTCACTCACTCACTCACTCACTCACACTCACTCACTCACTCACTCACTCACTCACTCACTCACTC
>CM074986.1:133709-145748 GCA_037576825.1 Pangasius krempfi
GGGTGGGGTATGTAGGGGGGTATGTGGAGGGGTGGGGTGGGGTATGTAGGGGGGTATGTGGAGGGGTGGGGTGGGGTGTGGAGGGAGTACAGATTTACAGTCGTATCTGATATAATCAATAACAATGACGGCGATAATCAATAATCATCATAAGTACAGCATGGATAAAGAACAAAGAGGAGAGTAATGTGTGCTGCTTCCAGCAAGTGAGGGTGAGGGGGGTATGTGTGGGGTATGTGGGGGTGAATGTGTAGGGGTATGTGGGGGTGAGGGGGGTATGTGTAGGGGTATGTGGGGGTGAATGTGTAGGGGTATGTGGGGGTGAGGGGGGTATGTGGGGGTGAGGGGGGTTAGTGTGAGGTATGTGGGGGTGAGGGGGGTATGTGTAGGGGTATGTGGGGGTGAGGGGGGTATGTGGGGGTGAGGGGGGTATGTGGGGGGTATGTGTGGGGTATGTGCAGGGGTATATGGGGGTGAGGGGGGTATGTGTAGAGGTATGTGGGGGTGAGGGGGGTATGTGTGGGGTATGTGTGGGGTATGTGGGGGGTATGTGGGGGGTATGTGGGGGTGAGGGGGGGTATGTGGGGGTGATGGGGGTATGTGTGGGGTATGTGGGGAGTATGTGGGGGGTATGTGGGGGTGAGGGGGGTATGTGGGGGTGATGGGGTATGTGTGGGGTATGTGTAGTGGTATGTGGGGGGTATGTGGGGGGTATGTGGGGGGTATGTGGGGGGCAGGCAGGGAGGATTATGATATAAAAAGGAAAAAGTATAATAATGAGAGAGTACATACATGAGGTATATAAATGGTGATACAGGTGTGAAGGAGACGATTGTGAGAACTGAAGTGTGTGCATGTGTGAAAGGCGGAGTGGCGTACGGCGAGGACGGGAGAGGGACATTCGGGACTGAGGGCGGCGAGGACGCAGGCGTACGGCGAGGACAGGAGAGGGACATTCGGGACTGACGGCGGAGGTGTGATAGACGTGTGTATAGTTTCACATTCACTCACAGCTGAATTCACAACACCTGCATCTCTCTCCACACACACACACACACACACACACACACACACACACACACTCTCGAGGTAACTTCCTCTATGATCAGATGCATGATTTGTGCAGGTTGCAGTGTGTGTGTGTGTGTGTGTGTGTGTGTGTGTGTGTGTGTGTGTAGAAGCTCTCAGAGTCCGGGTCGGTGTTCCACATGGACAGCTCGTGATTAAGGCATTTCGAGTGTTCAGTAACTCATCAACTCCACACAGGATCCTGTCCTTCACGCTGTCCTTCACGCTGTCGCTCCGCCGCCTCGCCTTTGTTCGTCACGTCACTGCGCAGGACCACGTCGGCTTTGTGCTCTTCACAACAGTCTCTCTTCGTGAGTGTTTTATTGTGTGACGCTGCTACAGAGCCACAGTTTAACAAAATAAATACAGGATTTTGGGATAAAGTTGGAATCGATTTCAAGGAATTCAGTCGTCCAGTCTACTGCAAGGACTTGTGTTGTAATTTTTTAGAATAAAGTTGCAGAATATTGCAAGAATTGTGAGTAAACGTGTGAACAGGAAACGTCATTGCGTGGATTTAGTGACGAAGCTCCGGCACGTGAGCACCGTGACGCTCCGTTTATCAGGAAGCTGAATCCACCGCGCAGGACAAGTTACTACGAGTTTATTTAGAAAAAGAACCACAAGGTTTTCAGATCTGCCTCTTCGATTGAAACAGAAATTTCAGTATTTATCTGAAATGAAATTTAACATTCTAACGTTGTGACTTTATCGCTGTAACATTGGAATCCTATCTTTTATTTAAAGGACTTCATTCTCATAAAGACTTTATTCTCGTAGCAGTAGACGTTACAACTTTCCTCCTCAAAACCTCACAACTTCATTCCTGAACCTTCTGAGTCCTTTTTACGTGGCTTTAAAACACAACTGTAGCTGTGACACTATTGCTATCGTCCAGATTTAGGAGGAAGATATTTTATTTTTCATGTTTTTATTGGAGATAAACAGAGGAACGATGAGAAACTGGTGTATATTGTGTTACTTGGGTGTGCAGTAGGAATGAAACCCTAAACCGTTATTTTGTTTATTACTCAGGTGTAGATCTATCAGAGGGGGAGGGGCTTAAAGAGAGAGAGAGCGAGAGATAGAGAGTGTGTGTGTGTGTGTGTGTGTGTGTGTGTGAATACTGCTCACATTCAGTACATCTGTCTCTCAGAGTGTTGGCTTTGGGTTTTTGTGGTTAACATTCTTAATGATGCTGAAGAAGCCAGAGCTTCACTTCTCCTCCTCCTCCTCCTCCTCACCAAGAGTCAGTTCAGTTTATAAACTTTTTTTTCTTCATGATTTTTTCCAAATATTTACTGCCAGGAACATCTGAGGTGTGAAATTCTTCTCCAAGTCCCTTTTCTCTTCTTCACTTGTCGCCATCGTGGTTTTTATTTTTTCTTAAATAAATGAAGTGAAGTGAGAAAGTAGAACAGAAACACAAACAGAACTGAAATCGCAGCTTAAACGTAAGACTTTTGCAGCATCATTTTAATGTCTAACAAAACGAACGAGACAATTTTCCGTCCTATGCTTCATTTGTTCACTTCTGAAACGCCTGCCGACTCTACAGCACCCATTTAAATAAATAAATAAATAAATAACACATTTAAAATAAATGTACTCAAATCTTAAATTAATACTTTTAAATTAAATAAATAAATAAATAAATACTTTTAAAATAGCTTTGTTTGTTTGTTCTTTGACATTCACTGGAGTGGATTTGTTCACGCTGACGTCGACAGAATGCAGTGTGTTGCCGCGGTGGACTGTGCGCCGGTCGTCTCCTCGTCCTGTCTGATTATGGAGGGATAAAAGGACGATTAAATATCAGCTGATCAAACCGTGCCGTGCTCGGAGGCTGTGTTGGGGTTTGACTTGCCTTCACAGAGCAAATCCTCTACACATGCTTCACTTTTATCATCTACACTTTTCTTTTGAAGACACAGAAACGTCGCTCAGGACCAACCGTGACATCCTCCGCGTCCTCTCGCTCGAAAAGTAATCGGGCGCGAGACGCGGTTCTGTCTGCGAACCGATCCACATTTCCTCCTCGTGTTCCTGGAGCACACAAATCCGGATCATTCTCTTAGTTTCGTTGAAACCGTGTCTTCAGGAAGCCAGTCTACATTAGGGACATTTCTGTGTGTTTGGAAAAGGAGTTTTCTTTGATGATGGTGATGATGAGATGATGATGATGATGAAAACGAGACAATCTTCGCCGCCTCCGTCCAGGTGATCAGTAACTAATCTGTACGTGGTATAGCTTAGGCTTGAGATGTTCAGTGATAATTATTCAATGTTAACTTCAAGTCTGTTCGGATTTGAGATCCTCTGCACGCTCGAGCTGAGTGACATCATATTTCCGGCTCTTTGAGCGCTTCTCCGGTTTGCAGGTGATTCGTGGTGTCGGTGAGTAAGAACATCCGTTTCCTCTTCAATACGCTCCTAGTTTTCTCCCAGCTGCGCTGGAGCTACAGGTTTTACCGATGAGTCGGGGTCTGTGACTGAGGGATTGTGGGATTTTCTGGGTGAGGGGTGGGGGAGAACAGAGTCAAAGCTCCACATCTGTGTTTCCGGAGAGTTCTCTCAAGGCTGAGACTGGGTTCCGTTGGACGACAGGAGGCGGGTCTTGTCCTTACCCGACCCCTTGCGCTGGATGGCACTACCACTGCCGGCCGTGCCTGCACCGTCTGCGCGCTCCGCCCTCTCGCTGCGTTCTCCGCCCCCTTCAGAGCGGCGTGAGTTCTGGCGAGTGGGAGTGCCAGGGGGGTGAGAGGAGATCCCGTTCTTCTCATCTGTTAAAGACAAACAGTCAGGACTTGCTGAGATGGGTCTAAATTTCAATTAATATCACAGTAATCTGCATGATTAACGCTGTGCTAGGTGTGGCCGACCGAACCCCAATAAAACCTGCATGACAGATCGCATAAAATAATGAAAAATAATTATATTTTATCATTTATAATTATATATATTAATTATATTAAATATTAACTGATAGCATTATGATGATATGCTGATAATATTCGTGATGATAACTCACAGGTATCATTAGTACTTCGTCTGCGTGTTTTATAAGCTGCATTTAAACAGCTTTATTAAAAGTAGCTGATCCCGTGCGGAACAACTGCCCGAGGTTTTTGCCCTATTGCTGTGAGATTCTGTATATTTTTGTGTATTGTGTATTGCTGTGAGTTTGTCATCAGCTGAGTGATTTTGGTATTAGTGTAAAACAGGTCCTGTAAGGGAACAAACACTCGTGAAGTCCTGTGCAGCCGAGTGTGTGCGGACGCAGCGCTCTCACCGGCGAGGGCCTGCACAGACGGCTGGTCATGAGTACTGAGCAGCTGAGCCTGAATCGTCTCCACCACTCTCTTAAACCTGCGACTAGGACCTGAGGAGCAGAAACACACCACACAACGCGATCAGAACTCAGTACATTACTCAGAGGACACACACACTCCTGATATAAGCAGTGCACCTGAGATGAGGGTAAAGGTGACGCTATAGATTCCAGTCTCCCTTTTTCCCTCTCTCTCCCGCTCTCGTTCCCGCTCGGCCTCGGAGAAGGCGATGTCCACCTGGAATTTAATGGGCTTCTGGAAGACGGAGGAACCACCGGAGGTTTTGTACTCTGCACGGAAACTCGTCTGGGAGATTACACTGTGGCTCAGCGACGGGATCTGAGGAGCAGAGACAGACGTTATGCTGAAAACCCAAGCAGCAAAGAGAAGGGAAGTAAGAGACAGGAACAGAAAGAAGGGATGGGAATAGAACAAAAAGGGGAGGGGGATGAAAGAAGGTGGGAAAAGAAAAAAGAGAAGGGAAAGAAGGGACAGGATGGGAAGGAAAGAGAAGGAAAAAACAATAAAATAAGGAAGGGAAAGGAAAAGAATAGATAGAGATGAGTGAAGGAAGGAGAGTAGAAAGGAATGAATAATAAAGGAAGGGAAGTGATGGTATAGAAGGAAGGGTATAGAAAAGGGGAAAAGAAGTAAAGAAGAGAAGAAAAGACAGGAGTCGATAAAGAAAGAGAACAGAAGCTGGACCACTAACTGATAGAAAGGCGTGGACGATGTCAGCCTTGATAGAGCTCAGAGGTTTGTCTTGGATCACAACAAAAATCTGCTCCTCTTTTTCCAGACTGATGAAGTTCCCAAACCAAGACTTCTTAGCCAACCTATAAAGGACAGAGGACAGAGTTATCACACACACACACACACACACACACACACACACACACACAGCTAACATATGTCCGATCATCTCCCCATTCATCACCCAATCATCTCATCATTCCTGTTCTTCATTACTCACTCTGGGCTCGACTCCGGGGTTAGGCTGGACATGTCCTCTGATGTAGGAACTACAGAAACAGAAAGAAGTCAGGCATTCCTCTTAAGAACCTGGGAAACTAGAGACACTGCGTAATGCTTGTATGCATAACTTACAAAATCATAAATTATGCAGACAAATATATTAATAACACAAAGGTTGTTGCTCTGTGAACTATACGATTACTCATATTTTTATATTTACTTTATAACCTAGTGAGGAGTGGTGTAACTGCAAGAAGAGGCGGGGTCAGGATAATAATAATAATAATAATAATAATAATAATAATAATAATAATTAGTTATTAAGAGGTGTGGTTAGGCTTGCTGCTGAGATATCTAATCAAATCTAATCAGATCTCTCCTTTCATTTAAAAGACAGGCGCGTGCACAGCACGTTCATACTGACACACGGTTCAATTTCATTTAGACGATTTATTAATTCTGTTCATTTTAACTGTCAGATTTACATTTCAGGACTAAGCTGGGAGGAAATCCAGCCAGTCACAGGGAGAAGGTGAGACGCCGACGCTCAGGGTCGAGCCCTGGGCCCTGGAGAGGTGATGTCATTCAGTCAGTTGGATGTGGTTCATGTTTGGATGTAGTGTGTATATATACTGAAGTGTAGCAACATAAAAAGTGAACATTAACAGAATGTAGAAAATTAAGCAGAACTCTGAGTCAGAAACGTACGCTGTTGACATTGTGTCTGCACTAACAGGGAAGCTGACAGGCGGTAATATCAGTTAAAAAACCTTATCCCACAGCGTGTCGCGTCTGGCGTCTCACCCTGCAGCTTGCGGCGATGGAAGCGTGGTGAGCCCAGCAGGTTGTTCTTGAAGGAGTTGAGACGACTCCTCCAATGGGCGGAGCTACTAGCAGCCATTCCACCACCTGCGCCGGGGCTGGAGGGGGGAGTGAGGGACAGGGAGCCGCCCCCTGCGCTGCTGCCAGCCCCGCCCCCTTCAGCCCGCGAGGAGGAGGAGGAGGAAGAGGAGGACGGTGGGGTGGGAGGGGGGTGCTGAGGGGTTCCAAGGGGGGTGGGAAGCGGGGAATCCTGGGGCGTGACCTGCGACACATGGGCAGAGTTAGGATAGATGGACTTAGTGACAGACTTCAGGACGGAGGATGCGGGGAAGAAGAAGAAACGAGGCATGGGGGAGAGGAGTGGAGACGGAGACGGGGAGGGGGAGGGCGGTGTCTGCAGGGGGAGAGACTTCATAGACTGCAGATGTGGCCGCTCGGTCGCCGCCTTGGATGGAAGCGTCTGGGTTTTTGGGTCAGGCACGCGCTGGGCTGCGCGAGGGGTGTGGCCGCTTCCCGCTTTGGGATCTTTGGCTTGGGTGGTGGAGGCGGAGGCGACCTCGGATTGGCTGAACGTGAAAACCGGACTCTGACGAGGCGGGAGAGAAAGGGGACAGAGGGATGGAGGAGGACAGAAGAATGGAGAGGTGAAGAGAACAGCAATGAGGATGAGAGTTAATGAGAGCTATGGCTCATGATTAGCAAGAACAGAGTTACACTGAGCGTGGAAACAATCAGGAAAATGACGCACAGTTCGAACAGACGGAGAATGTTTCACAGGAAATTGTTAATATTTGTTATTGTGTTAGCAGAGAGTTAATGAATAAACTGTGCAGTGTGTGTGTGTGTGTGTGTGTGTGTGTGTGTGTGTGTGTGTGGGGCAGGTCCATGGTATGACTCATGACTCTGAATGGAACAGTGTGAAGTAGATAAACACTAAAAACACAGCAGCTAAATTCTCAATAGGACTGATTGTCTTTTGCACACAGAGTAAATGCGGAGTGTGACTTACTCTCGGGCTGCTCAGGGGGCTGGAGGACAGACCGGTCGAAGCTCCGCTCACTGAGCGAGATCTGTTCACACACACACACACACACACACACACACGGGAAACACTCAGTCACACAGTGTACACACAGCTATACGCTGTGTGTGTTATCTTTACACAGCTCAGGCGCTGCACTTCACTCCACCTTTCATTGTTCATCGCTGATGTTTACAATTTCAGAAATAATCTGTTTACGAGGCGGATAATGTTCTGAAAGTACTCCAGTGTTTGTTCAGTCACAGTGACATTGTCTTTCTTGTCTTGTCATGTAGCAACAGACACCAAACAGAAACACAGCTCTAATTTCACACACACAGCTTTTTACAGTGTGTGTGTGTGTGTGTGTGTGTGTGTGTGTGTGTGTGTGTGTGTGTGCAGCGAGAGAGCAGATGTGTTGTAGAGGTGTACTGATCAGGGTGATGCAGCAGAACATACAGCAAAATATTCTAAATATTCTTTAAAATTATACTTTAAATTTCACTTCATCCACCAATTCATGAACTTTGAACTTAAGTGTAATGTGCTGACAGGAATAAGAGACCCAGTGCCTGATGTAGCTCCCTACTCCCTACTCCCTATTCCCTACTCCCTATTCCCTACTCCCTATACCCTATTCCCTATACCCTATTCCCTATACCCTATTCCCCTACTCCCTATACCCTATTCCCTACTCCCTATACCCTATTCCCTACTCCCTATACCCTATTCCCTATTCCCTACTCCCTATTCCTATACCCTACTCCCTATACCCTATTCCCTACTCCCTACTCCCTATTCCCTACTCCCTATACCCTATTCCCTACTCCCTATACCCTATTCCCTACTCCCTATACCCTATTCCCTATTCCCCTACTCCCTATACCCTATACCCTATTCCCTACTCCCTATACCCTACTCCCTATACCCTATTCCCTACTCCCTATTCCCTACTCCCTATACCCTATTCCCTACTCCCTATACCCTATTCCCTATTCCCCTACTCCCTATTCCCTATTCCCTACACCCTATTCCCTATTCCCTATTCCCCTACTCCCTATTCCCTACACCCTACTCCCTATTCCCTACACCCTATTCCTTTTTTCCTACCACAGTACATCAGAGTGCTCTATCTGCTAGACTACATCATGTGGACGCTAAACAACTGCAATGCATTGTGGGATTTAGAGGAATGAATTGGACATGAATATAAATGAGCACTAGCCCTCACCACTGCACTAAATGGTGAACAGGGCCTGGTTTTGGACAAAGAGTAGGGTCTATTTCTTCGTTCACAGAGTCATCAAGGCTGTAATGTTGAACATGACCTGACCAACACAAGCCTGAGAAATATTTTAGAGTTTTGACCTCTGGCTGTGTGCGGAGGTGTCGAGGGCTCGGCGGGGCGGGGTCGGGGAGCCCTGATCCGTCACACTCAGCACCTCCAGGCTCTTCCTCTCCGGCCGGCAGCGGCCATGACGGGTCAGCATGGGAGAGTCCACGCGTTTACGGGGAGGATCTTAACACGCCACATACATACAACACACATCACATGCCTATATCAGATAAAACACATCATATAACCGTATATATTACACACAGCGCTCTTACTGTAGCCTTATTCAGACAGCATTAGTGTCTCAGATAGAAATCTGTAGTAAAATGTCCTCTTCAGCTGCTGTTTGTGTTTGTAGATCTGTAACGATCGTATCATTTCAAATGCTGGAGAGACGCTGTGAATAAACGCTGTCTCACTGCACACTGGAAGATTTTATAACTAGTCATTTTACATGTTTGGAGCAAACAGAGGTGTACGTATCTAACCCAAAGTTATAAAGTTTATATTGCACTGTAAAACTGTTCAGAGCTTCAACGTGATTATTTCAATCCTTATCAGATTTGGCCGTCTCTACTGCAATAAACTGTTATAACCCTCAGATTCTATTTAAACCATCAGATCACAGTAATTAAATAATTTGAAATGCTTTACAGCATGAACAGTAAGTCAGAGCACATCCCTTCTGTAAACTAACATAACCTTTGGCTCTGCTCTGTGGTGTGTAACAGCAGTCAGTCCTGTAACACCAGTCCCACGCCCTCCGCCTGGCACGCCGCTGTGATCTACTGCCTGCCGCAGTGGCTCGTGTCTCTCTTACGAGTTCTGTGTCTTCTGGGGTCCCAGAACTGAGTGTTTAATCACAAATTGAGTTCACGCCCCCGAGTGCAGTCCCTGACTAATTTTCACCGCTATCCGGAGAATAATAAACAGTTTAATTTAAAATGTGGATATCTACAAAAGCATAAGCTTCATACTGACACTCTGGCGTCAATTACGTCAAACGAGACACCAGTTTTAATATAATTATTAATTAATGCGGCTTTGTGGTGATGTATAAATGATGTGGCTTTAAGTGTGCTCCACATTTCTAATATCAGTTATTTCTGTTAGAGAAATCAGTGTGTAAGTCTGAAAACGGTGTAACATGTGACATGCTAGTGCTATTGCGTCATAAAATACCAGCCAATCAGCTTTCAGTATGCAAGTGCAAGCCATGTGACACCGGTTTAAGAGGGAAAGGGGCGGGGCATGCACAGGGCTGGGTGTATTTCCTATTTGCATACGTTATATTTATTATATTATATATTTATTTGCGCATAATGATAATGAATCTATGATAAGGATAACGATTTAGAACTTTTCTGTGAAATGATCCGGGTTAAAGAAATGTAGGAATGTTTAATGTGTTATATATATATAAAACAGGAACAGGACAGGTGATGAACAGGACACGATCCAGGTGTGTGTTATTGTCACAGCAGCACTGGCTCTCTCACCAATATCATTCCTGGGAGGAAGATCTTCATCCTCGTAACTGGGGTAGCGCTCCTTCCTGTCCAGCAGCAGGTAGTAGATCATCTTCTCCTGGTTTTCCCTGAGACACAGAGAGAGAGGGACAGGAAGTGACACAAAGGAACAGGAAGTGAGACACTGAGTGCCATACATGACATAATACCAGGAGAAGGTGTGCATAGTATATACCATATTATCACAATAATCACTTCTAATATACAACTCCACCTCTATGCTTTAGGCCACGCCCCCTACCTGAGTCTAAAATAGCAAACTTGAGACACTGAAGACGTCTAAGGTGAATAAATTGCGACCCCCCCCCAACCAAAACAAACACACACACACTCTCACACACACACACTCACTCTTCACACTGCAGGTCTCGGGTGAGTTTGACTCGGTCCCTGAAGCAGCCCAGAGAGTGCATACTGTCCAACACATCAGGGTCCAACTCCGTCAGAGACACGATCCTCTTCACACACACTCGCCTGGGAGGAGGCTGCTCCGGACACGGCTCATTACGACCCCCGCTGAGAGAGAGACGGGGGAGAGAGACAGGGAGAGAGACAGGGGGAGAGAGAGACAGGGGGAGAGAGAGAGAGACAGGGGGAGAGAGACAGGGGGAGAGAGAGAGAGACAGGGAGAGAGAGAGACAGGGGGAGAGAGAGACAGGGGGAGAGAGAGAGAGAGAGACAGGGAGAGAGAGAGAGACGGGGGATAGAGAGAGAGAGACAGGGCGAGAGAGAGAGAGACAGGGGGAGAGAGACAGGGGGGGAGAGAGAGAGAGAGAGGGAGAGAGAGAGACAGGGGGAGAGAGAGAGAGAGAGAGGGAGAGAGAGAGACAGGGGGAGAGAGAGAGAGAGAGACAGGGAGAGAGAGAGAGAGAGACAGGGAGAGAGAGAGAGAGAGACAGCGAGAGAGAGAGACGGGGGAGAGAGAGATAGAGAGAGAGAGGGAGAGAGAGGTACACTGAGACTTCTTTAATATCTCTAATGGCACAATCGCTTCTTAATAACTCACTTATCGGGGATTTTTACTAATGGTTTAAACAACTGTTACACCACAGCTTTCTTGAATTCTGGATTCTGATTGGTCAGGAGGTGGTGATTAATTCTCTAGAACAGCAGCTCTGAAAGTAGTGCAGCTGCAAATCACAGGTTTATTTGTAATTAATGCACTCGTTCTAGTAACAGCTCAACAGCTAATCTGTTAAGGAGATGTTTATGGAAGATTTAAGGAAGGAGTCTCCAGTGTCAGCACTTTGTAACAGTTTAAATTAACTTTAAAATTAAATTAAAAATAAATTAATTAAATGAGGTTTTCTGACGTCTTTAGGACAGAAGAGTTTACGCTTCTTTGCGGTTTCTCGGTAACCGCATTTAACTCATTAACTTCAACAGAGAGAATAAAGACGCTGGTGAGAGAACGACTGTTTATAGCTGCTGTAACGTAAGCGACAACAGGAACTCACTCGCTTCACAGACGGGCCACAACATTAAGTGTGACATATCGTTCTTTAATAAATAAAAAAAAGTAATCTTTGGTAAATGGATGTGGTGTAAGAGGAATAAAACACTTATAGGAAAATAATTAACTTCATGTCAGTAGCTTCATCACACCACTTTAAGTGTCTCTCTCACACACACACGCACACGCAAACACACGCACACACGCGCACGCACGCACGCACACACACACACACACACACACACACACACGCACACGCAAACACACGCACACGCGCACGCACGCACGCACGCACACACACACACACACACACACACACACGCACACGCAAACACACGCACACACGCACACGCACGCACACACACACACACATACACACACACACACACGCAAACACACGCACACACGCGCACGCACGCACGCACGCACACACACACACACACACACACACACACACACACAGTGGGATGATGTACCGCTGTCTTTTCGGGGTTTCAGTTCAA
>CM074986.1:210543-216031 GCA_037576825.1 Pangasius krempfi
AAACTCCTCACACAGCTCCTTGTGTTTTTGTGCCTGATGATCATGATGGAAAGGAAAAGAAAGGGATGAGATGAAGTGGTAGTGTTTGAGTGAACGGCTTTAATATAAACGTTAACCAAAGAGCGCGCAGTTCAACGATTAACCGTTTGCACACCTTTCAGTAAGCAACAGTAGTTTAACACTAAACCAGTTTTAATGTATATTTGTACTGTAACGCAGGGGGTGGGGTTGTGTGTGTGTGTGTGTGTGTGTGTGTGTGTGTGTGTAAAGGTACTCCTTTAATGAATTTGCAGAAGCCTTTGCTGTTTGTTTGATGTGCTTTTAAGAGAATCTGCTGCCTGCTGCTGCACTGCTCTTTCCCCACCAGAGGGCGCTGTACACACACATCCCACCACAGACACACCTTCACATTCAGATCAGTGTGTGTGTGTGTGTGTGTGTGTGTGTGTGTGTGTGTGTGTGTGTGTGTGTGTGTGTGTGTGTGTGTTTAATGGGAAGTGATATTAATGTTCCGTACAGCACAGGTCTCATATTTCAATCATTTAAAGTCAAACTCTTCATCAGTGGCTTCTATTACCGGAAACGTTCACATTTTATTTTATACTGAAAAACTCGATTTAAAAAAAACTTCTTTTGTACACAATTAAAGTAGTATTTACGTAAACACGGTGTGATTTCTGTCTTCTTTGTGCCTCGTCTATGAAAAAGCAGCTCACCGTACACACACTCGCGTGGAGGCGGGAATGGATTTGTACAGACTCCTTATAAATTAATAAAATAAATAAATAAATAAGATTTAACCCCTTCATGCATGATGTCCACACTTATGGACAGTCAAATTAAGGCTTTTGTTTTCTGGAAAATATGTAAATCACCTCCAGATTACTTTATTTTAATATAAATCATCATTCAGGTTTCTGTTGCTCTCGAGACTCTTTATTACTGCGTGTCTCCAGTTTATCTTTATTAACTTAATAAAAGAGATTTTTTTTTGCCAAAAAACCTCAACACCTTGATAATTGTTTTATTTATTTATTTTTGTCAAAAATAGTTTTTTTACTCTCATTTAACTGGTTATATTTTGTATACACACACACACACACACATATATATATATATATATATATAAATGAAGAAGGATATTTTATCCCTTTTTTTTACTCATTCTTACACATGGACAAAGTTACTTTAAAATAAGTGATATTTAGTGAAAGTCTACATTTATACTGTATGGAATATCACTCAATTTTAAATTAAATTAAAAAACGTTGAAAGAAGCTGGATGAGCTTATAAATAATTTAAGCATGAAAGGGTTAAAATCTATAATACAGTTAAAATCACTTCACTTTAAATAACTAAATAACAACAACTCGCTCTTAAAAACGCTCCCGTCTTCCCTTTAGGAAATATAAATTTTATAGTTGTATCACTTCATGGAAAAGTATATATACTAATCTTTGATGACTCATCCTGTACTAGTCTTATTTTGATCCATTTAGAGTGTATAACTCCGCCCCCTGTGGGCGTGGCTTGCTCTACAGTAGCCGCTCGTTAGCATGGTTCGTGTTTTCGGTGTGTTTTTGTCCGAGCTTCTTCACACACTATTCCCTTTTCCAACTGAGAATAAATGTTTGGAGTTTATCATGTGGAAGTGGGCGGAGTTTGTGTGAGTTGGTGGTCATGTGACTTTTCGGAGGCGGGTCTAGGATTAAAGTCGTGCTGTTAAAGTGGACAGCTGTGGGTGAAGCTCCTCAAACAGCTCCTCACTCGCGTTATAAACCCTTCATTGTGCTCCATGTTTAGCTAGCGCGCTAACCTGCTGTCAGGTGTGTGTTGATTGGGCGGGGGCGTGGCATGGCGTATCTCAAACCCTATTGGCTGTCGTGTAAATCAGTCAAGCGCTTCAACTCGCTGTCACTCTGACTTCCTGTTCCAGAAGGAAATACTTCAACATACAGAATCGAATCACAGCTCTCGAGACATAATAGATAATCAGATACCTTTATCCACATATCCGGGTTAAACGGTATTAAACATGTTACAGCTACAAAAATACTAAAGCTTCCACTCCAGGTTCCATTGCTGACTATAGATTAGCTGTTGTACTGCACAAAGTATTGGCACCCCATTAATCAATCAGAAACACCATGGAGCTCATACAATGCTCAGTGATCTGAGGTAGAAGCATATAATTAAAAGGACGAATAGCAAAGCAGAAAAGATACATATTTCAGTCAGATGACAGGATTAAGATGGTATGGTGAATACTTTTAATAAGCAGTAAATATATTCTCTAAAAATTCACCTCAGTGTACCTATTAATTAACAAAAAGAAGAATAAACATCAGTCCTGTGAAAGGGTGAGACGTGGGTTCTTTCTCTAACTGGCTCCACAGCTGAGTGGCTTTTCACTGCGCTGACCAATAAACCCTGCGCTCCTTCTCTCTCATCCGAGACTAATTTCCTATTGGTCAGCAAACTGGTCCTCTCAACCAATAAGAGCAGAGCAGCATGAGAAGCGACCAATCAGAAACGCAGCACGAAACCGAAGCTGACTTTAGCCTAGTGACAGAGAGAGAGAGCGAGAGAGAGAGAGAGAGAGAAATGTTCAGTGTGGAGCTTCATCCTGCTTTCAATGGACTGGTAACACACACACGCACACACCCACACACACACACACACGCACCCACACACACACACACACACACACACAGAAATGTATTTGGATCAGTTTATCAGACACAGAAGCAGCACAGAAATTAAAATGTCTTTTAATGTCTTTTAATCCAGAAATTAAAATAAGTGATGTTTAAATGTTAAACTCCTCCTGGATGCTGATTCTGACTCAGACTTTTTTTTTTGTTTGTTGCTAAATTCACATTTTTCTATTAAAAAAAAAAGTCCTTAGTACGTCTCTAAAAAACTGATTTGGGGGGCGGGGCTTCATATAACCTCAGTTTGTGACGTTACTAAATAAACTCCATGGCTCAGGACCAATCACGTCTGATATGCAAATGATCAGCGTTAGTGTTAGTGTTAGTTAGGAGTCAAACGCTTGGGGAAAATAATCAACAACAGGGCGGTGTGATGAGTTTCTGTTACCACCCCAGAGTTGATTATTTTCCTGTAACAGCATGTCTCTAAGTTTTTTTATTTCTTTTATTCCACAGCAATTTACCAACGATTACAGTTTTTAAAATTAAAGATCGTCAGATTATTTTTTTATCCGCTTATAGTTACATGTAACAGTGTGAAACGTCTGTGAAACAAGTTGTCACTTATGTTATAGCAGCTATAAACAGTCGTTCCCTCACCAGCCTCTCTTTCTTTTTATCTCTCTCGTGAAGTTAATAAGACAAAAAGTAAACGCAGCTTGTTACATCACGTTACCGAGAAACTGCAAAGAAGCGTAAACTCTTCTGTCCTGAAGACGTCACAAAACTTCAGCTTACAGCTTCACCTCTGACACTGGAGACTCCTTCCATAAAATGTATATAATAAAATAAGTATAAAACTCCCTACAGAAAACTTCACCTGTCAAATCATTGTCATTTATTTATTATCAGTGGAGCGTCCGCTGTACGCGTCCCTGTGACTGAGCTGTTGCTATAGAAACGATGACGTATCAGAGCGAGCGCATTAATATAAACCTGCGCTACTGTCAGAGCTGCTGTTATAGAGAACTAATCAACACCTTCATCACCAGCGCTGTAGCGTTAGAGTTTTTAGACTTTTGGAAACAGGGTGATTCCAAATCGTTCATATCCATAGACGTGTTGTTTTCATGATGGAAAGTGCTGAGATTGCTCCAGGCCATTTTTAGTCCTTGGTTTGATCATAAACATATTTAATAATGTAGGCTATTATTCCACACACACACACACACACACACACACACACACACACACGTATATGTTTTAAATAATAAAGTCCATTCAGAAGTACGTTTAGTTGCTAGACAGTGATATAGAGAGTGTTTATGACTTTATTACCTGATAAAGCTGAAGCTCAGCAGTGTTCAGTGTTGATTAATAGTGAGCTGAAGTCCACCTGAGTGTAAACTGCTTTACACAGAACCCTCCAGAGTTCCTCCAGAGGAACAGAAGAACCCTTCAGGTGTGTGTTCATCACTGAGGAGTGTAAAGTCTCTGTAAGGACTTTATTCCCGGGTTTCAGAAAGCTGAGTGAGGAACACCGTGAGCCTGAGAGTGTTTCCTCAGGTGTGTGTTTACTGAGCAGTGTGTGTTTGTTCAGAGGGAACATGAGCATGAGGAGAACCTGAGGAACTCCTCTGGGTGCTATGTGGTAGAACAGGTCCTGCTGCTTTTCCTCCACACGGTTCCAGCTGAAGTGCAGGTGAGCTGCAGGTGAGTGTGTGTACAATCAGGAATCAGGAATGTATCTGACTGATGAGCCAGCTCTCTGAACCTGCTCCTGTTCGGCTTCTGGATCGGAAACAGCAGAGTTTCAGCGGAGACACGGAGCTTCTGCAGCTTCACAACTTCACACACTGCACTTCCGTTTCAGCTCGCAGGTGAGCGCCAGGTACTTTCCGCCACTGATCCCACTGCTCCCTCCATCCAACTGAACCAAGGCCGTTCGGTGTGTGTGTGTGTGTGTTCGGTGTGTGTGTGTGTGTGCGCGTGTGTGTGTGTGTTCGGTGTGTATTTGGCTCCATTTTTTCCGCTTCAACTTAGAAAGTGTTTCAGTCTCACACGCTGTAAGCAGTTGTACGAGAGCAGGTGTAATGGCGCTCATTTCCGGATAATCGTGTGGTTTTTGTTGTGTGTGTTTTCAGTCTGTGACTCAGTGGCGAGTTTTCCGCGTGATTTTTACAGTTTTAACAGATTTACACCTGATTTCGGTTCATTTCTAAATGTAGAACTAGAGCCACGCCCCTCTGCTAACAAAACAGGAAACTCCCCGTCTGTTTACCTGTCTATCTGTCTACCTGTCTATCTGTCTACCTGTCTACCTGTCTATCTGTCTACCTGTCTATCTGTTTACCTGTCTATCTGTCTGTTTACCTGTCTATCTGTCTACCTGTCTATCTGTCTACCTGTCTATCTGTCTGTCTACCTGTCTATCTGTCTACCTGTCTATCTGTCTGTTTACCTGTCTATCTGTTTACCTGTCTATCTGTCTGTTTACCTGTCTATCTGTTTACCTGTCTATCTGTCTGTTTACCTGTCTATCTGTCTGTTTACCTGTCTATCTATCTGTTTACCTGTCTATCTGTTTTCCTGTCTATCTATCTGTTTACCTGTCTATCTGTCTACCTGTCTATCTGTCTGTTTACCTGTCTATCTGTCTACCTGTCTATCTGTCTACCTGTCTATCTGTTTATCTGTCTATCTGTTTACCTGTCTATCTGTCTACCTGTCTATCTGTCTGTCTACCTGTCTATCTGTTTACCTGTCTATCTGTTTACCTGTCTATCTGTCTGTTTACCTGTCTATCTGTTTACCTGTCTATCTGTCTGTTTAC
>CM074986.1:220408-231809 GCA_037576825.1 Pangasius krempfi
GTGTGTGTGTGTGTGTGTGTGTGTGTGTGTGTGTGTGTGTGTGTGTGAGTGAGTGTGTGTGTGTGTGTGTGTGTGTGCGCATGTTTTTATATCCTTTTTTTATAAAAAAAAAAAAGCTGCAGCTTTTATTTAAACATATTTAATAAAGAAGCTGAAAGGTTTCGTTCTGGTTACTGAGGTTACGGTTAGATTTAGATTTAGGTGTAATATAGTGTTAATTAGCTGCATTAATAATTGTGTCAGTGGGAGGTCCTTACAAGGATAGTAACACAAACGTGTGTGTGTGTGTGTGTGTGTGTGTGAGAGAGAGAGAGACAGAGAGTAGGGAGAGGGGGAGCATGTGTGTAAATGAGTGTGTGTGTGTGTGTGTGTGTGTGAAGCAGCCAGCTAGTCAGCCAAGCCAGCCAGCACAGTCTGCTCTCAGAAATGGCGTCGTTAGGAGCCAAATCCTTGGGAAAAAAAAAAAAAATCTATTTTTAAACCGAACATTGCATTGTTGCGTTTGTTTGAATCCTGATCTGCAGCAGCTCGCTGTGCGCGCGCATCACCTGCCTCCTGCTTTCCGGAGAGACAGATACACACACATACATGATTACATATAAATAAATAAATAAATAAATAAATAGAAGAAGGAAGGAAGGAAGGAAGGAGGGAAGGTCGGGTTTTGGGTCCTAGGTGAACGTGCTTATGGAAACAGGGCGCTCTGGGTTCTGCGAGTGTGCGCTGAAGTGCGCGTGCACGTGCCCGGTTTACAGGCTTCTATTGTTGTCTGGTCTCCGAATGATGAGCGGCTGCAGTAAATCAGCCACAGGGCTGGAGACGGAAAGAGCTCTGAATTGCAGAACATAGTAATGCATAATGAGCATGGTGATCAGAAACAGGCTGCCGGGGCTTTCTGCTCTCTCTCTCTCTCTCTCTCTCTCTCTCTCTCTCTCTGTTCTGTCTCTCTTTCTGTCCAGAAGGACAATAGGAGCTGAAATATATAGAGGCGAAAGAGGGAAGGGGAGGAAGAAACCGGATTTTTGTGGTGGTGCTGGTTGGTGTGACCCCCTCCTCCTCCTCCTCCTCCTCCATCTCCTCCTCCTCCGTATCCTCCATCTCCCCCTCCTCTTCATCCCTCCTCCCTCCCTCCCTCCCTCCCTCCCTCGCTCTTACCCCCCCTCCCCATTCTTGAGGACTTGCATGCATGTGAAACGGGAGAGATAAACAGAGCCGTGCAGCAGGAGCGCGCGCAGGAGGCAAAAAAGAGAGAGGGACACGGGGGAGAGGAGAGAGAGAGAGAGAGAGAGAGAGATAGTGCATTAGAATTTAGGAAATAACCTCCCTCCCCTCTACCTTTCCCCTCCTCTCCCACCACCTCTTGTCTATCTCTCCATCTTCATCCCTCGCTTTTTTCTGTTTTTCCCTTCCTTCCTTCCTTCTTTCCTTCCTTCCTTCCTTGCAGTCTTTTCTTTTCTGTTCTTTTTTTTTAATGGACAGAAATTATCCTGGTGCAGGATTCGGTGAGCTGGGCGCCGGGACGGGATGGAGTTACGAGAGGTCGGCCAAGGCGAGGTAAGACCACCACACACACACACACACACACGCACTCACGCACGCACGCACACACACACACACACACACACGCACGCACACACACACACACGCAAGAGAAATCAGGCTGTTCTGTCTGTGCAATGCGTGATTTGAGTTAGCACTGGTTACTGGTTTCTGGTTAGAGCTCCAGGTATTGTCATGTAGTGAAGAAGGAGGAGGAAGAGGAGGAGGAAGAGGAGGAGGAGGAGGGAGCCTCTGAAAAATGCCAGGAATGCGCTTAAGAGAGAGTGAATGCGCGATACGGAAGATAGACCGAGACTGAGACAGACAGAGAGAGAGAGAGAGAGAGAGAGAGAGAGAGGGAAAAGAGGGGGCACGAGAAAGAAAGAAAGCGAAGAGGGGGATGGGGACCTTCAGGGATGTTGCTTAAGCTACTGTGTTGTCAAAAAATTCCCCCCAAAAAATCTGCGCTTTCAGTTGTGGAGGAGATTGCAGGGCCTGTGTGTAACCTCTCTGTTCAGTGTGTGTGTGTGTGTATGTGTATGTGTGTGTGTGTGTGTGTTGGGGGGGGCTAATTGATGGTGTGTGTTGACAAAGCACCCGTGTTACACAAGGTTACATTGTCCAGGGATCAAATAACATTTTTTTGGGCGATGCAGTGCTTGCTGGGTTCTGTGTAGCTCCCTCTGAACTCCACAGTGTATACAGTGTGTGCGCGGTGTATACGGTGTGTGATGTAAGTGGTGTGTGAGGTGTGTATGGTGTATATGGTGTATGTGGTGTGTGTGGCATATACGGTGTGTGTAGTGTGTATGATTTATATGGTGTGTATGGTGTATATGGTGTAAATTCAATTCAATTCTATTTTATTTGTAGAGCGCTAGTGGTGTGTATGATTTATATGGTGTATGTGGTGTGTGTGGTGTGGGTGGTGTATATGGTGTGGGTGGTGTGTCTGGTGTGTGTGGTGTGGGTGGTGTATATGGTGTGTGTGGTGTGGGTGGTGTATATGGTGTGGGTGGTGTGTCTGGTGTGTGTGGTGTGGGTGGTGTGTCTGGTGTGGGTGGTGTATATGGTGTGGGTGGTGTGTCTGGTGTGTGTGGTGTGGGTGGTGTATATGGTGTGTCTGGTGTGTGGTTTGGGTGGTGTATATGGTGTGGGTGGTGTATGTGGTGTGTCTGGTGTGGGTGGTGTATATGGTGTGGGTGGTGTATATGGTGTGGGTGGTGTATATGGTGTGTGTGGTGTGTCTGATGTGTGTGGCATGTGTGGTGTATGTGGTGTATGTGGTGTGGGTGGTGTATATGGTGTGTCTGGTGTGGGTGGTGTATATGGTGTATATGGTGTGTCTGGTGTGGGTGGTGTATATGGTGTGGGTGGTGTATGTGGTGTGGGTGGTGTGGGTGGTGTATATGGTGTGGGTGGTGTATGTGGTGTGTCTGGTGTGGGTGGTGTATATGGTGTGGGTGGTGTATGTGGTGTGGGTGGTGTATATGGTGTATATGGTGTGGGTGGTGTATTCACCAATCAGCCATAACATTAAAACCACCTGCCTAATATTGTGCAGGTGGAGGCTTCTGAAGGTGACCTCTGAAGGTGTGCTGTGGTATCTGGCACCCACAGACGCTCGATCAGATTCCTGGTGAATTCCTGAACAGGTTCTGCAGTGAGGCAGGGAGCATCATCCTGCTGAAAGAGGCCACTGCCATTAGGGAACACCGTTGTCATGAAGGGGTGTAACTCGGTCTGCAGCGATGTGTAGGTAGGTGGTACGTGTCAATGTAGCATCCACATGAAGGCCAGGACCCGAGGTTTCCCAGCAGAACATTGCCCAGACCATCACACTGCCTCCGCCAGCTCGTCTTCTTCCCATAGTGCATCCTGGTGCCATCTCTTCCCCAGGTAGGCGGCGCACACGCACCCGGCCGTCCACACGATGTAAAAGAAAACGTGATTCATCAGACCAGACCACCTTCTTCCACTGCTCCATGGTCCAGTTCTGATGATCACCTGTCCACTGTAGGAGCTTTGGGTGGAGGTCAGGGGTCAGCATGGACACTCTGACCGTCTGCAGCTACGCAGCTCCACATGCAGCAAACTGCACTGTGTGTCTGACTCCTTTCTCTCAGAGCCATCGTTCACTCTTTCAGCAGTTTGTGCTACAGTAGATCTTCTGTGGGATCGGACCAGACGGACCTTCACTCCCCACATGCATCAGTGAGCCTTTGGAGCTCATGACCCTGTCGCTGGTAAACCGCTTGTCCTTCCTTGGATCATTTTTGGTAGGTACTAACCACTGCACACCGGGAACATCCCACAAGACCTAATAATCCCTCACCTTTACAGGTGCCACTGTAACGAGATAATCAACGTTATTCACTTCACCTGTCAGTGGCTGGTGTGTGTGGTGTGTGTGGTGTATACGATGTATCTGGTGTGTGTGGTGTGTGTGGTGTATACGATGTATCTGGTGTGTGTGGTGTGTGTGGTGTGTGTGGTGTATACGATGTATCTGGTGTGTGTGACGTGTTTGGTGTATATGGTATATGTGGTATATATGGTGTGTATATGATGTATATGGTGTGTGTGTGTGTGTGTGTGTGTGTGTGGAGGGGTTTATGGTGGCTTAGTGGTCAGCACTGTCCACGAGTTCTCCCTGTGCCTCAGGGGTTTCCTCCAGGGACTCCGGTTTCCTCCCCAGTCCAAAGACATGTGTTGTAGGCTGATTGGCATTTCCAAATTGTCAGCAGTGAGTGAATGTGTGTGTGTGTGTGTGTGTGTGTGTGTGTGTGTGTGTGTGTGTGTGTGTGTGTGTGTGTGTGTGATTGTACCCTGTGATGGATTGGCACCTGGTCCAGTGTGTCCCCCGCCTCGTGCCCTGAGTCCCCTGGGACAGACTCCAGGTGTAGGATAAGCGCTACAGAGGATGGATGGATGTGGTGTAGACGCTGTATGTGGTGTGTGTTATACGTGATGTAGAATCTATAGGATATACTTCCTGTCTATACTTCTGCACACGTTTAACACCATGTGTTACACATTTAATATTTAATATCTACAAGCATGGTGACTGCACTGCAACGTCCGGTCAGAAAGAACAGAAAAATAAAGTTAACAGGTTAATTATATATCAGACATGTCACCTGGACAGGTGCTGAGGATCCGGTGCAGCATACTGTACATTCGAAACCTACAGTACATAAGCTCCAATGTGTGTTTATTTCCTTAACTGTAATAACACAGTCGGACCGGAAATCGGTTACAATTTAATATCTGGTGTGCTTTAGTTTCAGCCAGTTGTCATGCTGTAACTAGGTAACTTAGCATCCTGCAGCTAAAGCAGCTTCTTTCTTTCTTTCTTTCTTTCTTCAGGTTTTCAATAAAACCGGCTCGAGCCGCGGAATTGTTCTTTCATGTCCATGTTCACTTCCGTCACGCACATCTCTACACACTGTGCAGCTTTTCGGTAACGCAACGCGGCCTGCTTTCAGAGTTCAAAAGCGACGGGCCGACGTATGTTCACCGTCTCCGTGACAACCGAATCAATCACGGGAGCTTACGGTGCCCGCGTGCATTCATTTGCAGCGGCAGATTGGCTCGCACTGCAGTGCGAATGAAAATAAAGCAGGGTCCCTTTATCAAAAAAAAAAATCTCCATATACTGTGTAGTCAGATTCTCTTCTTCTTCATCTTCTTCTTCTTATTATTATTATTATCATTAATATCGTTACTGTTGTTTTGTTGTTTTTTTCCCATGTACATGGGTGACCATAATAACGAAAGATCTCCAGATTTTTATCTGGAATTTTTTTATAGCTTACATTCACCACAAAATAAATAAATGACCTTAAGTAACCAGTCGTGTATATCCAGTGGGTTTATGTTTTATAACTAATATATAAATATATGCATCATCTTTTAACCATTTGTATCCTATAATGTTACTTATTCTGTAGACAATAATGTGCATGGTGTGTGTGTGTAATGTGCATGGTGTGTGTGTGTGGTGTGTGTGATGTGCATGGTGTGTGTGTGTGGTGTGTGTTGTGAGAGTGATGTATGTGGTGTGTGTGTGTGTGTGTTTTAGGTCACCATTCTAGTAGTTTTATTATTGTTATTGTCTCAGTTGACCTGCACACTGACTGCGGATGGAAATAAGCTAATAGCTAAGTCTGGTGCAAAGCATCTTTTCTTATTTAAGATGTTTTTTTTTGGTTTTTTTGGACATGCTCTCTGAAACACTCTCTCACTTAAACAACTAAAAAAAGTTATGTTTGAATAATGTCTGCGGTGGATAGTTAATGCATGTTTGAAGCCTACACCTGTGTAGCTCCCCTTTAAGCATTAATTCATACCGAACCCCATCTACTGTAGGTGTGGTAGGTGTTGTAGGTGTTGTAGGTGTGGTAGGTTTGGTAGGTGTGGTAGGTGTTGTAGATGTGGTAGGTGTTGTAGGTGTTGTAGGTGTGGTAGGTTTGGTAGGTGTGGTAGTTGTTGTAGGTGTGGTAGGTTTGGTAGGTGTTGTAGGTGTGGTGGGTGTGGTGGGTGTGGTAGGTGTTGTAGGTGTGGTAGGTGTTGTAGGTGTGGTAGTTGTTGTAGGTGTTGTAGGTGTGGTGGGTGTGGTAGGTGTGGTAGGTGTTGTAGGTGTGGTAGTTGTTGTAGGTTTGGTAGGTGTGGTAGGTGTTGTAGGTGTGGTAGGTGTGGTAGGTGTTGTAGGTGTGGTAGGTGTGGTAGGTGTTGTAGGTGTGGTAGGTGTTGTAGGTGTGGTAGGTGTTGTAGGTGTTGTACTTTGAGAACTGCAAATTTCCCTGTTTTTCCCTGTTTTTTGCCACTGAGGTTACAGTGAAGCATGTTGTTCCAGAGTAAATTCATTCTTCTATTATCCCAGACGTCGTTCTAATTTAAACCTCAAGAGTAATGAAGGTTCTATCCCAGGCTCAGTTTCTAGGAACATTTATTTTTCTGCAGCATTCAGAATGTCACTCCTGCCCTCTACAATCTAGAAATTGTTAGAGCAGAAAGTGTGTAAAGTGTAATTCCTTAAGCCCTGTTCACACTGGATTAGTTTTCCATGTGGAGGTGTGTAATGTAATCAATTCCAAAGTATCTCTGGGATTTTAATCAGAATCCGTCATGTCAGTAATTTTTTACAGTCTGGAAATATTACTCCATATTTTACATTATATATAATCTGAGCAGTAGGAAAAACTCCAGGTAATATAAATCCCGTCTGAACTGACATGCTGGTAAAGATTGTGTTTTATCCTGTGGGAAAAGTGGTTTAGCGCTTATTCTTCAGTATAAAGACGCTCCAGGAAGCGCTCGCTCTTTTCTCTTTCCCGTCGTCTCCTGCTGAACCCGAAAGTTTAAAACGCAGAACAATAAAATAGAGACGAGGGTTAAAAGGGCGTGACAGAAAAGTGATGCTTCCGGGGGTTTTAGGGAAGTTACTGAGTTTCTAGCACAGGTACACGCTACAGACATGTTATGGTCATGTGACCTGCCAATGATTAAGCCACACCCCCTAGAACAAGTGTAAAACAATCAGTGTGTATTAAAATGTGGTGTGTGCAGTATGCATGGAATTATTAGTTTGACCAGCATGTGATTTTTACAGAGATCATTAACACCGGGTGATTCAGCACATGTCCAGAAAACTAGTCTCATCCGAACAGTACTTTATTTCAGTGTAGTAGGTCGATGTATTGTGTGTGATATCGTGGAGGTGGACCAGGTGAGACTCCACACACACACACACACACACACACACACACGTTACTCTCTCCTGTGGACTCTGCCTGGTGCGAGTGATTGCTCCCGGGCTGGTGGATAGTTTATGATTGCCTTTCTGAGTCAAGGGCATCTCTGCGCACTATAGACGGGATTGATGGCACCCGGGATCCTTAATGAGCAATCCTGACTCATAAGACGCCGGACAAACCTCAGCACTGCAGCCTCAGCGCCGCCGGAGAGCATCATCCGAGCAAAATGAAATGAAGTGAAATTGAATCGCTCCTCTTTTAGTTTTGGGGGAGAAATTGTAATTGCTTTTGTTTTGAATTAATATTAGTTCAGAGCGAGAGTGCTGGTGTGGGACTATGCGTGTCCCTCCATTAGGCCGTGATGAAACATGCTGATGTATTAAATGAATATGAAATGAAGTGAAATAATTTTCAGGCTGCAGGTCTGTGACAGTGGATTTTTCCAGCACTTATTCAAATATGACAGCAATGCTTGTGAGTTAACCCCCTGCAGAGTTACAACTTTAACCTGATAATTCCACAACACATGGTGTATCCATACAGGGATATTCCACAGCGATGCAGAAATCAGGTTTCTGGATTGTAAAATTGCGTTTCACATCTGATTCCCTTTCTGTTCACTTTGTGATACCTGGCAGTACTGCTTGATGGGGCGTCCAGGCATGTTTAGATATCACGTTTGACCATAGAGAGCTGTACAGGGTTCCACGGACCCACCGCACACTGAATGTTTCTAATGGAGATTAATGGGTTTGGTTGAGTTCCCCATCAGCCCGTAAACATGTTGCACCTGTGAGGAGGGATTGCAATCCATTAAATTAGGAGCATGTCTTTACAGTGGATTTAATAGAGCTTTCTAATTCAGCCTATAATTTATTTCCTCTTGCTCTCATGCATGTCTCATACTCATACTTTGTCTCTCTTCCTCTCCTTCTCTGTTCATCATTTTGAGATATATTTTTCCACTGGTTCATTTGAAGCTGGAGGAGACATGGAGGAAATGATTGGCTAAAGGTGTGGAGCCAAAGGTGCTGAAGCTTAGAAATAAGTGGAGTTGGAGACGGAAAAAGAAAGGTGTAATGCAGAGAATACAGTAGAACAGCGCATACTTGAACAAGGGCTGACTTGGGTGATGATTACCCGCTGGAGAAGTGTGTGTGTGTGTGTGTGAGAGAGAGAGAGAGAGAGAGAGAGAGAATGAATTGAAGAAGAGCAAACGTGCATGGAATCACCTGAAGAGCAAGTGAACCATGGTAGTGGAATACCAAGAAAGGGAAATGGTTTGAAAAGGAGGAAAAAGACGTGAAAAGAAAGAAAGCATAGCTGGAGTGTGTGTATAGGGAAAAATCCATCAATTTCTCTTTTTCCTCCAGGGATCCATCTCTTACTCCTTCTGGGCCTGTGGTTCATCTCTTTGGAATTAACACCTAATTAAGCGCTGATTTCTATCAAACCTCATGTCAGTCTTAAGGACTGTGATACCATGACAGTCTCTTTGATCTTGTGAGAGATCTCACAGGCTTTGGAGAAGAATTATTTTAGTGTATATGAATGCTGATGAATGCATGCTGTGAGATTTGTTATCAAGGAGACAGTGTTCTGTTGCTGGAGAAGCATCTGGCTGTCTGACTGGTAGTCTTATTAAATTTTGGTGTGTCCTTTGAAAATTATGATTTGTTCTTCCTTTCACAAAAATTAACATCAAGGTCTTTTGCTTTTGCTGACAAAATCAAGAACTCATCACCCCTTCCTTGCCTGGTTATCTTAAATTCTGAAACCAAATCAGAGATATTTAAATGTCTTAAGCAAGGATTTTGTATTATTGATGAAAAACAACACACAGAATTCTGCACAGCCACAATGTTTTATGTGGTTATTGGATAAACCAGAGATGCTGTGCGTGAGTGAGATGTGTGCTCTTTTGCTTGTGCGTTTAACCATTTAAGTCAGTTCATTAGAGCTTTTTTCCAGCTAATTACACAAGAACCCTGCCCCTGAGACAAGGGTGCGTTTAAACGACATGGACAAGCTCTCAGATGCTCTCCCCTGAGTGTGAGCTTTGGTCATTCCTACCTTTTGCATAGAAGCCAAGTGGATAATAATTGAAATTTGTTTTTTGTTTGCAGGAAATGGTTTTCTATTCACAGAATATTGAATGGCAGGATAATACCATATGTATGTGTCTTTGGCGATAATTTTTTTTTTGGCTTATTTTCAGGAAATATAGAATGAAACAATGTGAGTGTAAACTCACTTATTTTTCTCTGTTGGTTTAAAGATAGACTGTCTGGTTCTGCGTTCTGCTGCTCATATTGAATGACACCCACCCCCTCACCACGTGCTCGCTCGGTGTGTGGCGTCTGCGGCTTCCCACACTGGCCTCCGAGTGGAGTGATCCACGCTAACAGATCTGTACTCCCATTAAGAGCCTGTTGAGGAAGGGGGTTACCAAGGCAATTCAGTCACAAGAGAGCTTTTATCAATGAGAGCTCTGTCTCACCTCAGCAACATCCTAACCGCTATTGTCAGCTCAACTGCCCACTCTTACGAAAGGGAACAACAGTCTGTAGAGATATCAAAAGACAGCTGATTGGCTGAGCCATGTCCAATCAGGGTGAATAGCTGGGTTTACGTTTACAGCAGAGGAAGAAGTACAGAGAACGTGGACGACTGATAAAAATGCACAATCATTGCATGGCTTTGGTCTTGTGTTAGAGGTAGGCCTGCAAGGTTTTACCAGTTCTTTTTGTTATCCCTCCCCAAATCTGCATAAAAATCTAAAAATATAATTTAATACAGTATGGCATTGCAATAAATGTTCTGGAATTATGTGGAACACTTGATTATTGATACTTTGGTGAACACAATCCAGGGGAAAGTATTTAATGGTGTTGTGGAGATGTTAAAAACAGATTTTGAGGTTTTGACATTCTTAGACTGAAGGATTGAGTGTGTACAAGGATAATGAGCATGTGCATTGTTGTAGTGGAGACTGGATAGAGTCAGATCCCGAGGCTGTTTGGGAGAGGGAGGATATGGAAGTGAATAGGCTGATTAAACAGCTAATCTGTGTGTGTGGCTCTACTGAGTAGAGTATAATGTACAGCAGGACCAGCTGATATTCTATACCAGGATTTATGAAGAGTACAGTGCAACAGACCTGTAATCTGTATCATGTTAAAAGACTGGTTTGTGTATTAACACATAACAATATTCAAAGCCACATGGGCTGTATCTTATGGACTAATTGTATGCAAACAGCTGGAACCTCTTTTGTTTGCAAAGTAATTCTCTGCTCTCCTAATCTCACTCTGTTTTTGTTCTATTTCCTCTTTCACCTGTGTTGTCAGTCTGATGTATGGGAGCTCCAGATCCTCCCATCCGGACTCCGAATTACTCCATCGTCAAGCTTATGCCACACCACACCCCCTGCAGGGCTATGCTACTAATCACCACCCAGGCAGCTCTGGACAGGCCGGGGCATGGGGAGCTGCAGGCCGGAGCTTAGGTGAGGGAAATGGAACTTTTGTTATATATCTTTTATAGGTTTTTAAAATCCTAAAAAAATATATTTTCATCTATTTAAAAATGTGTCCATATGTCCATATTGAATCAAGCTGTTTGCTGATTTTTTCCTCTGATGACATATTTCTAAAATAATTTTAAATTTTAGCTAATTTTAACTAAAATTAATTTCAGTTAATTTTAGCTGCTATTGACATTTCACATTGACTTACAGGGTTTGATAGTTTTAGCGGGTCGGTATATACGCATTATATGGTATATACAATATGACTTCTTTTATAGGGCTTTCGGGCTTGTTTGATACTGGGTTACACCATGCTAGCCCCTCAGGGCCTGATGCTTCAGTCATGAACTTGATCTCTGCTTTGGAATCCCGAGGTCCACAGCCTCCCCCATCTGCCTCCTCCCTCCTTTCTCAGTTCCGTACCCCTTCATGGCAAACTGGTAAGCATCCAACAATGCTTAATTTTTCTGTCTATACAGGATGGTATGCAAATATTATACATAGTATAATATTTCTACAGATGTAGCTGTAACCTGGTTGATTTGATTTTATCTGTCTCCCTCCTTGTAGCAAT
>CM074986.1:231909-245570 GCA_037576825.1 Pangasius krempfi
TACATAGTATAATATTTCTACAGATGTAGCTGTAACCTGGTTGATTTGATTTTATCTGTCTCCCTCCTTGTAGCAATGCATACCCCAGCCCCTGCTGAGCTCTTCATCTCCAGTGCTTTGCCTGGATCTGGTTCATTCCCTTCTTCCTCTGCCCTGTCAGCATACCAGCACCCTGCCTCCTTCTCTGGGCGTTCATTCTCTGGAATGACACCGTCGCTGTCCCTCCAGGACACACCTACATTCAGCCCTACCTCCAATGGCCTCTTATCACCCCATGATCCTTTACTGCACATAAAAACACCATCCCAATCTAGCTTGGGCTTTGACCGTCTTCTCTCATCACAGAGTGCAGCAGCATACAGAGGAGCACAGGAACCCTCAAGTGGTCCTCAGCCTCAAGCACCTACATCATCCTCTGCCCGCCACTTACCTCCCCCTCAATTTAACCTGCTCACCTCCCAGCTTCAAGAGCAGTCCTCCCATCTGTACAATGCTTCTGTATTCTCTCCAGCTCCTGCACCCTCACAACCACCTACCCCACAGGAAAGAGCAATTCCAAGGCAAGACAGTGTGATTAAGCACTACCAGAGACCTTCCCCTGCACAATCCCAGTTGCCCTCCTCCACGTCACATCCCCTGCAACATTATCTTAGCTGCGGAGCATCAGGCTACCAGCAAATCTCACACCATCGGCATGGTGGAATGAACTGTAGCCCCCTTGGTGACCAGAGCCCATCATCTGACCCGAAGCCCTCACCTCGATCAGACCAAGTGTACCGCCCCATAGTACAGCCCCCATATAGCTCTTCCTCGACATCCTCATCAGCTGCCTCTGGTGGTGGTATTGGGAAATCAGGAAAGAGTTCTAGTTCAAGCAGTGGCTACTCATCCTCTAGCTCTTCTTCATCCAGAACTCCTCACACACCTCCCTCAGCTTCCTCTACAACTTCATCCTCCTCCACTTCCTCTAACCCGAGTGCTTCGTCTAGCGCCTCCTCTGCTCCTTCAAGGCAGCAACCACCTCCCCAATCTGCACCACAACCCCCTCCACCACCTCCTCCACCACTCCCTGTTTCCTCCACTGCAACGCAACAGCCTCCTCCTAAACCCTGCCTTTCCACATATGGCTCCCCTGTGGCTCCTGTTAAACCCACCTCTGGCCTCCCTGGCCAAACCCCACCACAACAACACTCGCAATCATATTCACCAAGTCAACCTCCACCATCCCATCTCTCCCAGCCTTATGGGGGGTTCAGTTCCCCCCAGGCCCAGGAACTTAGCTCTGGTCCTGGGGGATCAGGAAAAGGGTTTGGGGGTCTTGGAGCGACTGGGCGTTCATTTTCAGGGGAGGGGGTATATGGTTCTGAATCAGGATATGGTTCTTTACCACCCTCACTTGGAGGAGCAGGAAGTCCTTCAATGGGCTATGATGGTACGGGACATTCACCTGCCCTAATTGGATCTGGCGGTGGTACTGGTTCAACAAATAGTGGTACAGGCTCAACAGGTGGCAGTTCAGCAGCTAATAGCAGTGTTGCAAGTGGTGGGGCTGGAGGATCATACCACCTTCCTGATTCCAGTCCTTCACCTTCAATTAACTCTGCAATCATTAGACCTGGACTGCACTCCCCTGCACCCACTCACCCTGCACCATCTCCAGGAGGATCTGGGGGTAATAAGTACCTATCCTCAGTTCTCTCTCCTAATTTTTTAGCTTCTCCACAGGGTTACTCAGATACACGGGCACCACCACAACAGGCACAGCCTTATCATTCTGCACCACCCAAGAGCAAGTCAGAGTCTGATATGCTTGGTATTGAACGATCTCAAGAGGAGGATGAAGATGATGATGATTTTCTAATACAGCACCTTTTGCACTCCCAAAGCCCAGCACCCCATCCATCTCAGCACCACACTCAGCAACAGCCACCACAGGTGACTTCTCAACAGCAGTCAGCACAGCCGCAATCTTTGCCGCAAAGTAGGGAAGAAGCAAAGGGAATGTCTGCCTATGAACTGAACAAGGCATCTGAGGAACGCTACCAATTACAGAGTGTCATCCGCGCCAATAATGTCACTAATAATGTAGGACCAGGAACAGTAAACACTCCTGAACAAGGAACTCCTGGTCCAGGAACTGGCCAAGAGAGTCAGCTGGAAATATCTCTAAAGAAGCAGCAAACAAAAATAGACAGGACAGTATCAGGAGCTGGGGCAAATGGAGGACAAGGGGGAATTGATTCCCTCCCTCACTCCCACCAGCATGCTCCGCACACTCACCAACATGACTCCCTTGGCTCAGTGGTCCATTATGGGAGAGGGGACTCCTATGCCCACCAGACACACCAACATCACTCTTCGCACTCTTCACACCCACAGCACTCCCAACATTCACAGCACTCTCACCCCCATTCCCTGTCTCATGCCCATGTGGAGGTCAAAAAAGCTACAGATACATCAGATCTAGCGTATATACGAAAACCTCCAGACTTGCAGCAGCAAAGGTCCCAAACTTCCCTTTCCCACATGGATTCACCACCTGACCAGACTCAGCAATCTCAGCAAACTCATCTTCTACAGTCTGTCCTTTCTCACTCCACACGTAACAAGATGGACACTCAACAGGTCCCCCAACCAACACCGCACCCTATGAATCAGCAGGCTTTAATGGGACCAAGTGGAGGCCTTGGAACTGGAAGTGGTGGGAGTGTGGAAACCCAGTCACAGCCTTCTCAGCTTCAACTCCAACTCCAATCCCAGTCTATGGAGGCCCACTATGGATGTGAGGCACAGCGAAACCAAAGCCAGTCAAGTCAGAATTCAGTCTCACAACTTGAAATGCTTGAACGATCACTCTCTAGAACAAACAGTCGTGAAGGCACAGGGCCCACTGAGAGAATTGTTGGTGGAGATGGAAGTGCTAATGATCATCAAAGACCACAGCAACAGCTGCAGCAGCAGCATAGGATGCCTTCACATCACCAAACCCACCATCCTCAACAAACACCTTCGGAGCTCCATGATTTCCTGAATGAGTCAAATTTGAGCATGTCAGCACCATCTCATCTGCATCACATGGCTTCTCACCATGGACACCCTCATTCCCACCACCAATCACAGCCCCACCCACATCACCAACACTCCCACCAGCACTCTCGCCACATGCCAGCCAACACAGGACCAATGCAACCCCAGGCCCAGCCCAGGGAACCAGAGCCCCAGCTTCCCCAGTCACAACTAGATCAACTTAAAGAGCACCAGTTTGACACTGAAAATTCTGTAGTGAAAACTACACAGAATCAGGGACAGAGCCAACAGCAACAGCAGAGGTTTGTGCCTTTGACCTCCATCTGTTTCCCTGATTCACTTCTCCAAGATGAGGATCGATCATTTTTTCCAGCAATGGAGGACATGTTTTGTTCTGAGGACTACAAACCAAGCTGTGCAGGTGGAGCAGGTGCAGGACAAGGAGATCAGGATATTGTGTCTGAAGCACGTGTAAATGTTCAAGATGGAATAGAGTCAGTTAAGGCAGGTGGAGGGGCAGGTGGATATGATATGATGGGCCACCATGGAGACCAGGGTTATGGGCAGTACTGTCACAGTCTTTCTGAATCTGGCAATGGGACCATGCATCTAGATTTGGACTCACTGAAAACTCATGAACTCCCGTCTACTGTGAATACAGAGCAGCTGGGCCTGATTCAGTCTCAGGCACCAGGCATGGGAATGGGTGGAACAGGGTCTAGTGTAGACGGAACAGGAAACAAAATTATGGGAAATTCTGGCGTAGGAAGTGGTTCTGGAACAGGTGGGCTGACCTCACCCATCTTCTGTTCTTCTAGACCCAAAAAACTGCTGAAGACCAGCTCCTTCCACCTTCTAAAACAGCGGAGGGACCCCAATTCCCAGCCACAGACAAAGAAAACTTATGCTCAAGAATATGAATTTGAAGATGATGAAGACAAAGCAGATGCTCCTGCTGACATCCGACTGAACAGCAGGCGACTCCCGGATTTGCTTCCTGATCTGGTGTCTAGCTGCAGAAAGTCCAGTGGTGGTTCAGGGGTTGGTGGTTTGAGTCCCCTAATGGGTGACTTGGATTTCTGCAACCCCTCAGGGTACTCATCACTTGGACCTCCTCCACAGCTCCTTCCCCATGATGGACCAAAGAAAAGAGGTAGAAAGCCCACCAAACCCAAACGAGAAGGCCCTCCTAGGCCTAGGGGAAGACCCCGTATTCGTCCACTTCCAGAACCTCCTTATTGCAGGGGGCTGATGGGACCTGGTGCTGGGGAGAGCCGAAGGGGTCGTGGTCGAGGAAGGGGTCGTGGCAAGAAAGATGATCTCATGTTGGAGATGCATAGAGACATTAACAAAGGACAGAATTACCATCAACAGTCTCACCAACAAGCACCTCATCTCCATCACCAGCAACAGCTTCAACAGCAACATCCACAACAGCAGCACTTACCGCCACATCAACATCTGCACCACCATTCACAGCCACAGCAGCACCTCCACCCACAGCAGCAACATATGCACCAACAGCAGCACCTACATACACAACACCATCAACACTTACATCAACAGCAAACACAACACCAACAACAACAACATCAGCCTCAACAGCAGTATCAGGAACCTGTCAAACCAATTAAAGTGAGTGAAACAAAATGCTTTATATTTTAAGACTTAACATATTAGATTGTTTCATAGCAATATACAATCAATCTGTTTCCCTACTTCTAGATAAAGCTTCCTCTTCCCCCCATGCCTTCATCTGAATCCCTCCTGAGGACAGACTCCTTGTCGAGCACAGACCCAGTTCTGTCTGATGGCTCAGTGGGATCTGCACCATCTCTTGGTCTGAGCCCTGGACCCACGTCTGCACTGGATATGAACAGAACCGATATGAACTGTGGTCAGGATAAGATGAAACAGAAGGACCATGAGGTAAAAAAAAAAAAAAATTGGAAGAAAATACAGGAACTCTTTATAGAGACTACTTGAAATATCAAAGGAAAATATGCACACAGTTATTAATATTTGTTATTGAGAAAAAATATCCTTTTTTTTAAAATCTAGACTTCTCAAAGTATGATAATCTTAACATGCTGAACCCATGTGGAAAATAAAAATGAGTACTAGCACATTATTCGTTGTTGTCAAAAGGTGTGAAGATATTAAAATCTATTTTGTAAACTATATTATATAACTAACCCTTTGTAAGAATCTTTATACTGGATGTTAGACAGCATTATACTAGTGTCACGAACAAATATCTGCATAAGGCATTTACCATTTTGTGCAAGAAGGGTTTCACGTCATAGCATAAATTAATTTCTATTTATTACTGCAGTGCTCAAAAAATAATACCTAGAAATGAATGTCTTCTCCTGCTCGCATGACCAATTCGAGATGCATTATTCCTCTTATCTTACAAAGAGATTATAATTATATTTTACAAAATTCTAACACAGAGATTATATAAATACAGAAAATATTATAGTTATCATAAACGTATTCATGAAAAAAAGAAAATATTTTTCATGCTGTGTATGCACATAGAGAATTTGTGTTTTCTGTTCTTTTATAAAGGTCCAAAATGCTGAAACTTTAATCATACGATCCCTTTCTCTATGCCTTTGTGTACAATTGTACTTGTGAAATTGCTCTTGTTGCCTCAGCAACAGGTAACCTCAGAAGAGAAGGAAGGAAGAAAAAACGGGGGGTGTAATGTGGATATCTTTAGTTATTGCATATGTAATATGGAGATATCTGTGAATTTTCCCCAGATGTCTTGGGAGAGAGACATGGATGAACAGTTGACCCCAGAGGCATGGGCCACCATGCAAAAACTGTCCAGCTCAGTAAGGCACATCTTCATTATTTTGAGATTTGTTAATAGAGAAATTAATGATGTGCATGAAATATGAATCATGAAATGCTGTAAGAAAGAATCAAAGTAATTTATGTATATGAAGGAGGACTAGACAATATTTTACAGACAAGAGGACTGCGTGCGAGTGCGTGTTTATCTAAGAGGGAATGTATTGTCCTCGGTGTGCTGGTGTGTTTAGTTCCACTAGAGGGAGCAGTGTAGTCTGAGTGTGAGATGATTGACAGCCTGCCATGATCTATCTGTCCTTAAAAAAATGCAATAAAAGAAGGGGAGAGAGCCGGCTGTTGCCAGGGTAGCTGTTGCCATGGTTACTCATTCATAGTAACCGCCATCCAGCCCCCCTGCTGTACTACCTCCCGTTAGACACACCTAATATACAGCACCATGCAAAAGTATTCAGACTCTTCACAAATGTTCTTATTTTACCAGATTACTGAATTACACAGATTTTTGTTGCCTCCGTGTAATTTTAATTTTAGAACACTGTGATTCAAAATGAATCATTTAATGCCATATTGTTTTATAGTAGAAATTATTCTTAGGAAAATTAAATTAAATATACTGTATGCACAAGTATGCTTATGTTCCTAAATGCCTTAGGAAGGACACAGTTGCCTTCAAATTGGTCATTCTAGATGTTCTAAAAATTCCACAGCTAATTATTCGGACACTTAATCTGCAGGATAGCTGTGAAACTGATGACTAAAGAACAATCCATTTAAGGCTATAAAATAAAATATTAATTAGGAACAAGTACAACTGTTATCCAAGTGTTTTGGTGTCCTGATGGGCATTCCTGATCCACCAGCGAGGGAGAGGAAACCTCTCAAACCACCAAGAAGACACTGCCTAGAAACCCTTAAACCTTAAATTCTGTGCAAGAAGGCAAGATTCATGAAAGAAGCGAGAGAGCGAGAGAGCAGGCAGAGAAAAAAGTGCACCACTCAACGATAAGCTAGGGCTGGGTGACAGTGTGGCACAAAAGAAGCCAGTAATCATGTAAAAACATTCTGTATTTGGGCAAAAATCACAAGTGCGCTGTTGCATAAGATTCTGTGGTCAGACAACTGACGAAATGAAGATATACCATTTATCTTCAAACCAAAAATCAAAGATATATATATATATATATATATATGTATAATGCACGATTAATGCTGCACACACACACATTAAAACAGCTGTTTGTACAAATAAAGTATGTGCTGTGGGCTGCTGTTCATCAGCAGTTGTCGTGTTAAAGAAAGCAGAATTCATGAGAGTTCATCAAGAGAACCTGTTTCAGACCGCTAGCACACCTGCGCAAATATTACTGGAAGAAAAAGCTGTTAATTGGTGGAGGAATTGTTTGCAAGTGAATGTAATGGGAATCCATAACAATGCTAACATTTCTGATCATTCTAAGTCTAAAATTCAATTATAAATTTGACGGTTTCTGAGTGTTGCAACTATCTAATGCTTTCCTCTGTTGTTAGGAGATCAGAAGTTTGAAGCATAGCTGTCTGTGGCTGTAGAGCAAGAGAGCTTGATTGGTTCTTCCCTCTGGTTGGCAGTCAGATTGACGCTAACCTGCTGAGTCTGTTAGCTCAAGTAAATAGAATAGTGCAGTTAGTCCTCTTCTCAATTCGTGGCAGTTTGAAAAGTGCCTGCTTAGTTAGACTTACCTCTCTTCAGATTGGTGGATTTTATTCGCGTGCAGGAACTGGCTGTCAGAAATTCTTTCTATTCTCTCAATATGCATCATCTATGTTTCAAGACCCCATGAATCCATGAATCTTGTTCACTGAATCCACTCTTCCTTCCCTTCCTCCCTTGATCCCCTTCTCTCAGACCGATGACAAGCCATCAGAGCTGAAGTCTGGCTTCATCACTTCCTTTCTGGATTTTCTAAAAACAGAGAAGAAGCCTCCATCCGGCCCGCTCCACATGGACGGATCTAGTCCTGTACACGAGCCCTCTGTGAAGGGAGGGATTCGTCCCTTATCACCACCTCCACCTCCACCCCCACCTCCAACTCCTCCACCTTTTGGGGAGACAGAGGGAGAAGGAGGTCTCGCACTGAGCAACTGCCCTTCACCATGCAAACGCCTGGACGAGGAACTCAAGAGAAACCTGGAGACGCTGCCGTCCTTCTCCTCTGATGAAGAAGATTCTGTAAGCAAGAACCAGGACCTTCAGAAGAGCATTTCCTCAGCCATCTCTGCCCTCTATGACACACCCCACAGCCTGGCTGCCCTCCCGCCCCCTCCCACACCATCTCCACCCCCTTCACAGGCCCCGCCCCTTGATACACCTCCACCACCTGCTGATTCAGAGACTTTCCCAGAGCTAGAGACTCGCATGATGACCCATGAGCTTCATACACACACTGAGCTGAACTTGCAGGAGAGGACACACACTCCAGAGGAGGAAGACGAACCCATCGAGGACGAGGGGCTGGAGGAGCTTGGGGAGGAGAGAACGCAGAAAGAGGAAGATAAAGAGTTAGAGGAAGATGGAGGAGAAGAAGAGAACATAGTGCAGAGTAGAGGAGAGGACATGGAGAAAGAAGAGGATGCTGAGGATGCTGAGGAGACAGAGTTCCATGTCGTCGATGCTCCCACAGTTGATGGTCAGTACAGATGTTTTGGATTTGTGCTGTTTGTGATTGTATACGTCTGAACAGTTTGTGGGTTCAAGTCTAGAGCTGTAATTCAAAGCTTGGTTTATCAGCACGAGTGCAAATGGGAATCATAAAGGCCCACCTAAACATGATATAGTATGGGTAAAATTCTAAACATAAGCCGATGTTACAGTAAAAATCTGGCATTTTTACAAAATTGGCTTTTTCACAAAAATAAAACATTGTTTCTAACATTATTTGTTATTCATTTAGTTGAGTCCAGTGTCTTCAAATATTCATATTCATATGTCAGATTTCATCTTAATGTCCATGGATCTGTTCTTACATTAAAAGTGACATTTAATTCAGGATTTATAAACGTTGAAAATGAGATGAGAGCATTCTTATACATACACAAACTGAAAAGTATTTTTTTAGGCTGGTTCACTCTCACTTTTCCTGGCGAGTGACTTTTTACACCTGATCGTTTCAAAAAACATTTGAAACAGATTTAAATATAAAATATCTCAAACCATTTTAGGAGGTCTGAGATGCATTTTAGCCTCATGTTATACAAGTGTAAACACATCTGCCTCTCCAAGCCACATTTAACAACAAAAAACCTCCCTATAGGTGACACACATGCTGTGTGAAGGCCAAAGTTTTGCTTTTAAAACATTAGTGAAGTTCAAATGGACATATATATGTCTATCAGGGTACAATCCATGTACAAGACGTATGAAATGACCAGGTGTAAAGTGTGTCTTAGTCCTGCTGGTGTAACAGACGTGAGAGTGACTGAAAGCAAATGAATGAAGTTCCACATAAAAAGGTGGACATTTTTAGCAGCTTGATGTGGTTGAAATAGTTTCCAACATGTTGCATATGTCGGGTTACAAGAAACTGAATTATATTTCGGTTACCGATTGGTGGAATGGAAGAGCAGGATGAGGGGAAAATAATCAGCATCTATTTCAGTAATTGCACATTAATAATTAAACTATCCCCTGTCTGAAAACCTCAAGTTACTACGTTACCTCAGACTGCTACAAAGCACTGACACTGGAGACTCCTTCCGTAAAATGTTAAATAAAACTTCACCATATCAACAATTATATGTTTTGCTTTTTTTTTTGCTAAATAACAACAGTTTTTAAATTATATATTTAACATTAGTCTTAAGTTATGTGGAGTGTCCGTATTGTATATGGTCAAGTCCCTATGAATGATCTGTTGCTATAGAAACGATAACGTATGTGACTGCTGTCAGAGCCGTGCCGTTATAGACAATTAACTGTGTATAATATAAGAGCTTATAATAGTTTATAAGCACTATGACTATATCCAGGCAGGTCCCTGTTAACCTTCTGCTATATTTGTAATTCATCTCTTCTTTATCCAGATTCTTCATCTGAGCCTCCTCTTGCTCCTGCACCACCCTCTCCTCCATCTCTTTCTCCCTCTCCTCCCAGCTCCTCATCTCCATCACCTCTTCCTCCTCCTCTTCTGTCTATTCCGTCACCTCTTCCTGCTCCGGAGGAGGACAGCCCGCAACCACAACCGCAACCGCAATCACAACCGCAACCACAACTTCCGCCTCAGCCTCAGGCGGCTCTGCTCCTCCATCAGTCTCTCCCTCCTAGCCCTTCTCCTCCGGCTCTCCCCTCCCCGTCTCCTCCTCCTCCCACACTTCCTCCATCTGCCACTCCTCCGCCGTCCTCCTCCCCTCCTCTCCCCATGGAGTTACCCCACCCTTCGCCTCCCTCGCCCCCAACCCCCGAGGACGCCCCCACCCCTCAGATCACCTCCCTCCACCTGGCTAAGAAGCAGGACAACGCGGCCATCGCCGGAGAGAGCGAGGAGGAGGACAGCGAGAGCGGCGGCGAGGGCATTTTCAGAGAGAGGGACGAGTTTGTGGTGCGCACGGAGGACATCGGCACGCTCAAGGTAAACATGCATCAACATCTGTTAACATCTGTAGCCGCCAACATCCATTACTGCTGGGGATTTAAATTAGCCGAGCGTGTGACATTGTGTGCTTGTAATGGGCTGTACTTGACCTCCTATCTTCCCTCACTTCTTCTCCTTCTCTCCCTCCTCCCCCCGTCTCTCTCTCCCTCACTCTACCACCATCTCTCACTCTTTAATCTCCTTTCTTTCTCTCTCCCTCTTTCTCGTCTCTTTATTATCTCTCTTTCCTTACCTTTCTTTTACTTTATCTCTCCATCTTACTCTCACTCTCTCTCCCTCTCCCCTATCTCTGTCTTTCTCTTTTTCCTCTATTTCTTCCTGTATTCTCTTTCTCTGCTTCTTTCTTTCTCTGCATATTTTCCCTTCTTCTGCCTCTGCCTCTTTCCCTCTTTCTGTGCTTTCTTTGTTTCTCCCTTATTCTACTCTTTCTCAATTGTTTCTCTCTTTATTCCTCTCTCTGCTCTTTTTCTTTTATCTTTTCTATCCTCGCTCTTACTCTATCCCTCCATCTTATTCTATTTCTTTCTGTATTCTCTTTTGATAATTCTTAATTTATTTCTCTTTATCTTTTCTCTTCTTTTTCTTGTGCTTTGCCTCTTACTCACTCTCTTTCCATCTTTCTATTCTTTCTTCCTCTCTCACTTTCTCCGTTTTATCTCGCTATCTCTTTTTCTCTACCCTCACCTGTTTATCTCGCTTTCTCCCATTCTATCCCACATTCTCTCGCTCTTTCTCCCGTCATTCTTCTCTCTCTGCTCCTATCCTTCTTCTCTCCTTACCTCTCTCTTATCCCTTCATCTTACTCTATCTCTCTCATCTCCTTTTCTCTCTATTTTCTCTGCATGTTTTCCCTTCTTTCTCTCTCTCTCCCACCTTTCCAACTCTCACAATCATTCCATCTTTCTCTTCTTTATTCCTCACCCAATTTCTCCCTGTTTAACTTCTTTTTCCTCCCTCTCTTCCTCTGTAACTCTAACTCTGCTTCTCTATCTCTCTTTCTCTCCCTCTCTCCTATTCATCTCTCTCTCCTCTCGTCCTCTAGCTGGCTCTGCAGACAGGACGAGAGCCTCCTCCGATTTGGAGAGTGCAGAAAGCTCTGCTGCAGAAATTCGCACCTGAGATTAAGGACGGCCAGCGGCAGTTCTGTGCCACCAGCAACGTGAGTTGTTCCTCCTTAATGACCTCCTCCATCGATCTGAGAGCTTCTTATCTTCTTTTCGCTCCTCGGTCTCTGCTTTCTGCCAGCTCTAAATTGACTAATAAAATATTTTCCTCTCTACTCACCTGCAGTATCTGGGCTACTTCGGAGACGCGAAGATGAGATACCAACGTCTGTATGTTAAGTTCCTGGAGAATGTGAACAAGAAGGATTACGTGAGAGTATGTTCTCGGAAACCTTGGCACAGAGCCGGCATTGTGCTCAGGTAGAGAATTATAAACCCAAATATAAACACGACCTTCAGAAAGTAATAGGACATCCTCTCAGAAAATCCTGTCAGGTTACCTCATGTTAGCCAGCTAGCTTGTGCTAGCATTGAAAATGTTAAACATTTATGACCAGCTAGCTTACTGGCTAATGTTTATCATGAATATCATCAATTTATGAAAATAAAAATTCTCTCAAAGTCCTGTCAGGTTATGTCATGTTAGCTAGCTAGTTAGTATTAAGCAGTAAACATTCAGAATATTTATGATCATAACCTAAAATCTTCTTGGAAATTATGCCATATCTCAGGTTAGCCAGCTAGCTAGTAGTAGCTTACCTCATGTTAGCTTAATGTCTAGTGTTAGTAGTGAAGGTTCAGAACATTTATAAACATAAACGCGCCCTCCTACCTCATGTTAGCCAACTCGCTAGTGTTAGCAGTGAAAATATTGAACATTCAGGTTACCTCATTTTAGCCAGCTAGCAGGTAACAGTTAATTTACTGAACATTTATGAACACAACTTAAAAGTCTCTCAGAAATCTGTCCAGATTAGCTCATGTTAGCCTTGAAAGCATTAGTAGTGAAGATTATGAACATTTATGAACATAACTCAAAATTATTGTCAGATTATGTTATGCTAGCTTACTGGCTAGTTAGTAGTGAAGATTCAGAACATTTATGAACATAATAGTTCTGTCAAAATCCTGTCAGGTTACTTCATGCTAGCCAGGTAGCTAGCATTAGCAGTAAACATTCAGGACATTTATGAACATAATTTTCAGGTTAGCTCATCTAGCTGACTAGCATTAGCATTGAAGTTATTAAACATTGTTCTCAGGTTATCTCAAGTTAGCTGTGAAAGCACTGGCAGTGAAGATCATGAACATTTATTCAAATTTTCAAATCTTCAAATGTTATATTTATGAATATAAATATTAAAAATCCTGTCAGGTCACCTCATGTGAGCCAGATAGCTAGCATTAGCAGTTGAGTATATTGAGTATTTATTAAATTATCTTAAATTATCTCAGAAAATCATGTCATGTTATACATTAAAGCATTAGCTGTGAAAATACGAATATTTATCAATATAACTAAAAAAAATCCTGTCAGGTTTCTTTATGTTAGCCAGCTAGCTAGTGTTAGCAACGAAGATTCAGAACGCTTATGAACATTTATAAAAATCCTCTCAGAAATTCTGTCATGTTATCTCATGTTAGCTAGCTAGCCACGTAAATGCACACTCATTTAACAATGACACAAGAATGCCAAGGACTTGAATTATCCTTGAATATATTTCCAAATATTAACTCGGACACGCCCACATCCCCATATTTGGCTTTAGGTCCCGCCTACTCATGGTCTCTCTTACGTCTGTATATGGGTTTCATGTAATGACACGCCCACATTTTCATATAGTTATGTTTATATCACAGTCATCGTGTTTCTTTTATCTCCGACCAGGCGCCAATCACTTGCTAAGCCGCCGCCCACCATCCGCAGTCAAACTCCGCCCCGCATGGAACGAGAGGAGAGAGAAAAAGCCAGAGAGAGAGAGAGACAACGAGAGAGAGAGCAGCATGAACAAAGAGAGAGGGAGAGGGTGAAAGAGAGAGAGAGAAGAGAGAGAGAGAGGGAGAAAGAGAGAGAGAAAGAGGCAGAACAGCGGGAAAAAGAAAAACAAGAAAAAGAGAAAGAACGAGAAATGGAACGAGAACGAGAGAGGGAGGAGAGGGAGAGAGAGAAACAGAGGGA
>CM074986.1:400452-426324 GCA_037576825.1 Pangasius krempfi
AAACATTTTTCTGTAGCGTTTCATTCTGTGCTGGAAAACTAATGTTTGGAATCTAAAATGTTTTTGTACTGAATCAAAAACGTAGACATCAGAAAATAAACATCTATAATAAAGTCTGTACTAAAAAAAAGACTTTTGCACAGCACTGTACCTTCAGGACTTTCTGTCAGTAAACAGAAAACATTTTGAGTTCATTAACATGAAAAATTTGAACAATGGCAACTTCAGGTTTTTGACCGAATGAGAAAAAATGACAAACATTTTAACCTAAAACTAATGACGTGTCAAATCGAACACTTTAATGTTGATAATAATGTTAATAGAAAGTGATTAAATACACCTTTTTTTCTTTTTACCCGCCTGTGCCGGCCATGTGGACTTTACATAACGCATTTGTGAAAGGATTAGATTGAAAATGTACCGCTGTTTTAGTTTTGTTTTTGTTTTTACTGTTTATTGCAGAATCACCTAAAAATTCACCTTCCAGCTGAGACTCAGTTAATATTATTAGCTTTTTTTTTGTGATTTTGGGAAAAATCAGCATCACACAAGACTCACAGAAACACTGGGATGGTTTCAACAAACAAACACAGACAGTGTGTAGAGCACTGTGGTGGTACATTCTGCCCTCACACACTGTGTGTATAATCCACACCAAACACATGATAATGAGCTACAGATGTACATACATAAAGCACAATGTTCTACACACGAGCAGCACGAAAGAAAGAAAGAAAGAAAGAAAGAAAGAAAGAAAGAAAGAAGGAGCCGACACGTACACGTCCAATGAGTGAATCTGAAGTTTGCGACTTTTTCTGTTCGCACTTTAGTCCTGCTTTTTCAGCGTCACACTTTTTTTGTCCTGTTGGTTAAAACGCATGTGGTGACACTGAGCTGCTGCGCTGACTGTTGTGCTCATTTTATGGACTGTAGGTTTATAAGCGTCGACATGTTTGCACGGTTTACGCTCACAGATATGTACATTAGCCTAACCGCTAATGAGGTTGCGTGTGGCGTGTGAGTGCAAGCGGTTAATGTCTTATTTTAAAACCGATGTGTGGTACACGCTAATCGCTCCACTGATCAACACGTGACCCGTAAACACACCGGGGTTTGCCGCGTACGAGCACATTCTGTCTTTTTAAACATTTTTGTTACGTAGTGGGTGTGTCCTTGAGTCTGTATGTGGATAGGCTGATGATGTGCTGAACTTTTCCGTAAGGAAATTGTACGTTTATTTATTCAGCGTTTATGGAAGGAGTCTCCAGTGTCAGCGCTTTGTAACAGTCAGAGGTGAAGCTGTAACAGTGAAGAGTTTATGCCTCTTTGCAGTTTCTCAGTAACGTGATGTAATATGATGATTTCTTTGTGTGTTGTTAACTTCAAGAGAGAGAAAACGAGAGAGCGGCTGGTGAGGGAACGACTGTTAATAGCTGCTATAACGCAAGTGACAACAGGAATTCATTTAGCAGGACATTAAAAGTAACTAGAAATAGATAAAAAGTAATCTTGTGACATCTGCTGGCTACAAAATCTATAGAATTACATGCACTGTATGAAAGCCAGTGATTGACACGCCCACATTCCCGTCTATAGTCTTTAAGACACGCCCACAAAGACCACGCCTTCTGCACATGTATGTAATGTAATAGACAATAAGGTCTTTGTGCAGAAGGCGTGGTCTTTAGCAATAAATAATAAATAAATAAAGCAGCAGATATGACACTGGATCAAACGGCTGTATTTCGTAAAAATATATAAAACAAATAAACAGATAAATTACACCAGCTGCAGGAGCCATTATTATAGCTCTGGCGTCCTTCCGTTCTGATCCCACCTCAGTGACGTTTACAGCAGTTTATAATACATATATTTTTCCTTTTCACATCTAAAGTAAATTAAAAAATAATAAAACAATAAAAAAAAAAACAATGCAAAATGAAAATTGCTTTATAGCTGAGTGTGGAGCAGAACCCGGTTCGGAGCGTTTGCTAACACGGGTCTGTGCTAAATAAACAAGTCACAGAAAATACTGAAGAAAAAAAAAGGTTTCATACAGATTTTAGACACTTTGTCAAGTTTTTTCTGAAAAAGTGGAATGAAAATGAAAAAAAGAATTTAAAATAATGTATCTAGCATCATAGACTAATAATTACATTGTAATATAATTATAAATGATCATATAATAATATAATAGTTATAATTATTATCATTTCTTTACTTGAGCGTGATCTGAAATATTTTTGATCTCATCAGTTTGTGAAATCGTGGAGGAGTGGAGGAGATTTCACACGGCGGTGGTGAGGCAGAACGTTTCTCCTCCATTAGGCTCCCCCTCTTTTGCGTCTGTCTTTCCCTCTCCTTCTTTAGCGTCTGCATCCCCGCTCTTTCCTGCCTCCTTTTCTTTCTCCTTCCCTTCCTCGTCGATGTACAGCAGAGGTTCTTTCTCCTCCCACTGCTTGACCTCGGGTGACCCCGGCCGTCCCACGCCTCCGTTCTCCTCCAAAGTCACAAACGTGCTGAGCTCCGTCTCCTCCACCCCGTCCGCCTTCTTCTCCACTCCTGGCTCCTCGCCTTCCTCTGGACCCTCGCCATCCCCGCCTCCTAATTTCACAGGCCCCGCCCAGACGTCATCTTCTGCGCCTTTCTTCTTCTTGGACCTCTGTCCGTTCATGTATCCGAAGCTCTGCTTGCCGCTTTGCCTCCTGCGTTTGATGACGACGGCCATGACGCACAAAGTCGTTAATATGCAGAAAATGACCAACGCTATGACAGCAATGATTAGCCATTTAGGTCTTTCATTTTTGGTATTGTCTTTACTGCTCTTGCTGATGTCCAGTGTGCTGGTTTCCCTGTTAAGATTACTGAGGCTGTCGGTGCTGGTGATGGTGGCGGTGGTGATGATGGGGGCGGCGGCAGTGGTGATGATGGGGGGGGCGGCGGCAGTGGTGATGATGGGGGGGGCGGCGGCGGTGGTGATGATGATGGGGGCGGCGGTGGTGATGATGGGGGCGGCGGCGGTGGTGGTGGTGATGGTGTCGGTGGTGGTGGTGGGTATGATATTAGAAGCAGGTGTAGGTATAATAACTGGAGGTTTTGTGCTTATGGCTGGTGGATCAGAAATGGCTGCAGATGGTGATGGGGTCTGAGGAGGCTCAGTGGTGATGCTTGTCATGGTGGTCTCCTCCTGATCGGGAACAGTTGAATGCTCTGGATTGGTCTGAAACTCTAGAGTGGGCGTCATCGTGTGTTCTTCTGATGTTTGCTCCACTTCTTCAGCCTTCGTTGTAAGACTTTCCTTGTCGGAGAACTGCTCGTCAACAACAGTCTCGTTCCTCACGGTTTCCTCAGCCATAGTGAGCTTGTTATCAGCTGGGTCCAATTCTGTCACCAGTTCTGTGCCCCGTTCACTCGGTGTGCTCGTGAGCGTAGCATTTGCCTCCTGTGCATTCAGGAGCTTGACTTCAGGTCCGAGAGCCAGCGAGAAGACCAAAGTGATGAAAAGAAGGTACATCCTGTTTCAGTGCAACACCTCGGAGAAGATCTTTTTATTTACTTATTTTTTTATTTTTTGAATCACGATCAGATGTGATGGATTCAGCTAAGTGCCTTGAGCTTCAGGATATCTAGAAAATCACATCTGTAGCTTTAGTTTCTTCAGCAGAGATTTAAACACGTTGACCTTTTATTAATAATCATCGCGTTTCTTCTTCTCAGTCTTGGTTTAGTTCCTTTCTCTGTGCTGTGGCTGTTTTCTGAGGTTAAACTTGAATTAATCTAGGCCGGAAAGACACAACCCTTCTCTTCCTCTTTCTCCCTCTCCGTCTCTCTCTCTCTCTCTCTCTCTCGTTTTCTTGTTCAGTGCAGCTGGGCGTGGTGCAGAAGGTAAGAGAGTTGAGAAAGAAAGAGAGGGAAAGTGAAGATTAGTCATTAAAATGTGTTCAGAGCACTGGGGTGAAAACTTAATCCTGCAAAACCAGTTAGAATGAAACAGAATTTTTTAAATGAATAACTTTATTGTGCATCACAACACATGAACTCCTGAAGTTACTAGTTTACTAGACTCGATAAAATGCACAGAATTAATTAAAAGGAAAAATCAAAAGAAAGGTCCACCGAAGACCTAGTAATAAGTGTAATTTGTGTATTCAGTGATCTCTCAGATCCTAATCTGAGCCGAAACAAGGCCCACGTTCCCTTCAGTAAACATTCACCAGGTTCTAAGAAGGTCAGGTCACAACGTTCCAGAAATAACGTTCATACAACGTTTGTTCATACAATACAAAGTAAAGTTAACAGCTTGCATGTGCTTTAAACCAAACGTCATATCCTTACAATTAGAGTGAATTTTTTTTTCAGTTATATCTAGAAAGTCATCAGATGTTAGATTAGATTTAGATTTGATCACTTTAGAGTATTAGACCAGAGCTGATCGGTTAAAGTTTAATCAGAAATATGAGGGAAAAAACCCACACTGTGTTTAAGCACTTCCACAGACGGAAAACTACAGTGCATGCTTCACAGCTAAGACTCGCTTACACACTCCGTTTTCCTGACTGCTTCATAAATTCTTTGTCGTGCCCTCGTGAAACACTTCTGAGCTGCATTTTATGTAAGAAATGTGCAATAAAATAAAAAAAAAGATCATTATTATTATTACTATGATGAATAATCTAAATGCATTTGTGGCTTGTACAGGATGGAAGACGTGTAAAGGTAACAGCTCTCCTCCTCGTGTTTGCAGTTAATAATAATTCTACAGCACCTTCTCCCTCATTTTTTAGACTTTTTAGACTTTATGCATATAAACAAGTCGACCGTGTAGTGAAAGGTTTCTTCTCTCACCAGCACGTTTAAGTGCAGACAGGATGAAGCGAGTCCTCAGAAAGCAAACCTGTTCTGAAGCACTGAAGCTTGTGGTGTTTGTTACAGAGGAAATGTTGAGCTTTAAGCATCACACAGGTCGCTGAGTTTCTTTTCAGTGTTCGCTCTTATTCTGAAGCAGGTATGTTATGCATCTATCCTCGATTACTGTCTTGTAGGCGCGTGCGCATGCTCTAATCCCGTCATCGACTTTACAGCATCACCGGTTTGCTGTGTGAATAAACTCTTAACGTGTTACTCACCTTCATGAGCGAGTGTAGCTTCCACCGCCGTCACCAGGTCCGACACGCTTCTGTCACGACCAAGTCTCACACGTCTATCGATGACCCATATCCTCCTCCTGCTCCTCCTCTCTTCCTTTAACTCTTACTTCTTTGTGTGTGTGTGTGTGTGTGTGTGTGTTTCTTCCCTGTAGCTCTGTCTCTCTGTGTTTTTATCTGCACCTGACACACAGCAGTGAACACACACCGTTCTGTTTTGTGTGCTGAAGTTTAGAGAAAAGGAAGAAGCTGGACGGGAAGCTGGGTGTTGAGTGTGTTGAAACACGTGAGGCCATGTATGTGTGTGTGTGTGTGTGTGTGTTACATTTATTTTCAGGTACATGTGCACATGTAAGCTGGGAGGGTTGTGTAAAGTGTGAAAATGTGCTCAGCTCTCATTCTCAGAGCCTCGTCCTCATCCTGTGTCCTCGCATGTTCTTCGTTCCTCCATCAACGTGAAAAATATCAAAGTACAAGTCTAAGAAGCTGACATGTCTGATTGGACGTGACGCCTCCATTGCTGATTTGTGTATCTGTGTGTTTCACACTGACCACAAATGACTCATTGTTAACCTTGGGTTCAACCAGTGGAACATTTTCACCTTCTGTTCATCTTCCTGTAATCCAGAATAGTGTTAGCTGTATGTATGTCACATATGAGACAGTGTGAAGGTGCTATACAGTGTGTGTTGGTCTGGGAAAAACCTGTCTCATGTATAGAGTTTTTCTGCCAGTAAAATACAGCACTCTCGCATCTCTACTTAAAAACTTTCTAACCTTGCTGTGGTGTCTGTGTCTGATCACATTGTGTAACAAACACAGTGCTGAAAACAGTCAGTCTGCATAAAGGCATCGAAACCCTCGCTAGTGAAGTGTGAGTTTCTCCTCTTAATCAGGACTTTGGAGAGTTACACCCCAGAATCACTTCAGCTTGTAATCAGACACAGAATGTTGAAATGTCAGCAATGTTCCTGCTCCATCACATCACCATCAGAACAGGGAGGTGCGCTCACACACGCTGTACAAACGACAGAGTTTTACACAACGGAAAAGCGTTCGACCTTGATAACAAAACTGGCTGTGCTCCCAGGGTGGGAGGGGCATACTCGATCTCTCCTGTCAATCACAGTGACACTAGCCAATCGTCGGCGTCTGTGAGCTCATGTATGTAGAAGAAGGCGGGTAGCGTTTTCTTCTGAGTGCGTTATTCCGCCCTGTGATGCAGCATGAGCAGCAGTCTGATAAGCAAAGGTGTGTTTGGTGACTTCACATGTCTCAGAGGAAGCATGTGTCAGACTTTGCCCTCCCCGGGTTGTAGCTGTTGTATGATGGTGGGCGGGAACTGGCCGAGACTAAACTAGGGAGAAATGAGAATGTTAGCGTGATCAGAGATCAGCAGGGTGAAGAGAGACGATGAGGTTCGTGTTTAAACGGCTTTTACCTCAGATGATGAGACAGAGACTGATGTGGATGAAGCTTGAGTGGGAGCTCGTTACCTGTCGTCGCATTGGAATGAAATCTGTACATGGATTTTTTTTCTCTTTTCACTTTAAAACACTACAGTTTTACTTCCAGTGGAGAAACATGCAGAAAGCCGTAAATGTTCCTCACAGCACCTCTTAAAGCCCAGTGTAACCTGATAATAACATTCAGAAAACATCTTCATAACCTAAAGTGATGCTGGCATTGCCCTCTTTTTATAAACTGAACAATGGTTACGTTTGTTTTTAACACGCTGAAGAGAGCAGTACTTTATCAAAGCTCTTAAGATTTCACTTCACAGTGTGTTTGATGTAATGATCAGGACTTTAAATATTAGCTCATCGCATGTGGTTTGAGACATGCTGGTAATTTCACAGCTTCTGCATCTCTTCCTCTTAACTCATCAGCACAAAATAAGAGAAACAAGCAACTCGCCCATTTCCTCTTTTCACAGTGTTCCTTTTGCACACAGGCATGTTTTTGTGTAAGTTCTCTCTCTCTCTGCAAGTGTGCTGCATCATCAGTGCTAATGACGATACGTTTATTTCACATTTTAACATCTAGCTGTTTATAGCTGCTATAACGTAAGTGAGAACAGGGAACTAACACATTTCGGAGATGTTCGCAACGTAAACAGATAAAGAGTATGACGCGTCGTTCTTTATTAAATAAACAATTGTGATTGAAAACAAACAGCTGTGGTGTAAGAGGAATTAGACATTTGGGCATGTGTTGTTATAGGAAATTTTTTTTTTATATTTTCCTGTAACGACAGGAAAGCGTCAGACCTGCTGTAATGTGCACAGTTTATTAGGAACCCGTGCATCTAATCAGCCAATAACGTGGCACCAGTCAGTAAAGTTGTTAAAATCGGACACCAGACTGTGACTGTGATCTCAGTGACTGCGACTGTGAAGTGCTGGTTGCTGCCAGACAAGCTGAGTTTCTGAGTTATGGAAAATGTTGATCTCCTGGGATTTTCACAGATAACTCTCTAGAGTTTACACAGAACGAAAAACCAGCCAGTGAGAGGGGAAACCACCTGGTTCCTCAGTAAGGTCAGAGGAGAATGATCAGACTGCTTCGAGCTGTCGGAGGGTTTCACGCACATTTAGAGCGAGGTTGTTAATAATTTGGGTGGCGAAAAGGAAAGCGAGAGTTTTTAATGTTGTGAGAGGGATACCTTTGTTCCTCTTGTGTGCATCTCTGAGCATTTCTGATAGGAACTACTAATGTGTAACTTTAAATCCAGTTCAGTTCCACTCTTCTATTTCTGTCTAAGCTGCAACGTCAGGGCTGCAGTTTACAGAAGCCACAACAGGACCACGTAAACAAGTCTCCAGCTTCATTTATATAGTCAGGTGTATTAAAGACAATCTGGAAGAATATCCACTGACTTCCAGAACAATCTGTAACACAACTATGATCAGCTTTAAAACCCAGTAACGTCAGTTATGCAGCCTGGAGCGGTTTTACTTGCTGGATAGTGATACTGTGTTTAATAGATCGGTTTTATTTGAGTGGTATTTGAGCTGAAGTGGAGCTGGTTTTGACTTTATGCAAATTAGCTGCATTGCACTGACCAATCAGATGAAAGACTGAATGGTCTCCAGCTCCGTCTGGACATCATGGACGAAAAAAAACGAATAACCGCCAAATCCCTCTTCCATCTCCGACGCCGGTTACAGCTCATTCTGAGCATTTTATCTCCCTATTTATACATTTTATTAGCACACTGAAGCAGGAATGTGTGTCATTGGATGCGTCTGTAAATAGATTTTAAAAAAGGAATATTTTAACTTTTATCATGTTTCTCAAAAATATTGAACTCATTTCAGAACTACGAGAATTACGAGAGTAGCCATCTTGAATAAGACGAAAGCCACAATCTGGTGATGGACAGGTTTGTCCACGTCCTGCGTTGTGGACGTTGTAGACGTTGTAGACGGACACGCCCCTCAATCACATGATGCGTATTTTGACGCTTTTTAATCTTGACATATTAAAAACAGAATAATATAAAGCACACAGTTATTAACATATAGTTTATTAAGCCAAAGACAAATATTCTTCTTAAGAGGCAACTGCAGTTGTGTGTGCGTGTGCGTGTGTGTGCGTGTGTGTATGTGTGTGTGTGCGTGTGCGTGTGTATGTGTGTGTGTGCGTGTGCGTGTGCGTGTGTGTGCGTGTGTGTGTGTGTGTGTGTGTGCGTGTGTGTGTGTGTTATTTTACACATCATGAAGATGAAAACACACTCACAGCACACTCGGTTCTGTGTCCTGTTCACTACATAGTGCACTATTTTGTGAGCCTTCAGTCCTGAAAACATGCTGATAAAAAAAAAACAGTGTGTTTATAAAATCCCACAATGCACTGCAGTCAGAGTTCAAATAAAATACGCTATAGAGTGGATGCATTACCCATAATGCAGTTTGATATTTGTAGGGAACAGGGAACATATTTGTCGGTCTCTCTCTATCTCTCTGAGTCTTTCATTGTCTCTGTCGATCTCTCTATCTTTCTCTTTAAATGTTTCTCTCACTTTTTCTCCATCTTTCTGTCACTCTGTGTGTCTCTCTCTCCTTCACTCTCTTTCTCTCTCACTGTCTCTCTCATTCTTCAGTGAGTTCGCATCGTGTTTCCTCGTCGTGTCTCACTCTCCCGTTCGAGTACCAGAACTCCGTGATGTCCTTTAGCGTCACCTTCGGCTGGATCCACATGTCCTCCTCCGTCCCCACCTGTTTCTCTCCGTTCTTCCTCGTCCTCGCTTGTCTCGCTCTGTGTCTTCTCTTGTCCTCCTCCACCGTGGCCCCGTCAGTGTACCAGAACTCCACTCTCTCCTCGGCAGATGAGCCCAGCTCCGCCCACAGGTTGTCTTTCGCTCCTGGTCCTTGTCCTTTTCTGTCCCTCCATGCTCGTCCCGTGCTTCTTGCCCTCTTTTTTCTGACGGACAGACTCACCCACAGGAACACGGTGAGACCCAGGAAGATGGATGCAATCATACTGAGAGTCCACAGTGTGATGAAACAGACCAGCTTTGAGAAACGGCGAGGCTGAGGTGATGAATGCTTGGTGAAGCAGTTCGTCCAGTGTGGTGTCTCCGTCTCTGATGTGGAGATGTTCTTGGTCGTGGTGGTGGTGGTGTTCCAGGTGTCTTCAGGCTTCGTAGACCAGATTCCATCTTTCCAAGTTGTGTTTGACGTGTTTTCGTACACATTTCCTCGAGTTGTTGCGAGAGCTTCAGTGTTCTCCTCCGTTTCCCAGTCCATCATCTTCGTACTAGACACCAGGGGTTCCTCTGTGTTCTCTGTGGAGCCGCTTGTAACTTGTGTAGAACGGATTGGCTTTGCTGTTATATTGATACGTCCTGATGTTCCTTTAGGTGTGACGGTGTGCGTGGTGTCATCTGGAGGTGTTTGGTTCGTAGAAAATATCTCCAGAGAGGTTCCTGCTGTAGTTGGAGCTGGACTTTGGTAGTCTGTTGTGTCATAACTTCTGCTAGTTAGTGTTACATCAGCCTTGTATGTTGAGTGAATCAGAGGCACCATGGTGGCGTTGGCTTCATCAGTATCGCTCGTTCTATCTTCTGTCCAACTCGTAGATGTTGTTGTTTGGACATCATGGCCCAGTTGGATGGATGTTCCAGATGTTGAAATCTCAGTCGTCTCCTGAATGTTGAGACTTGTGCTTTCAATGCCTGTTCCTGTTTCTTGGTATTCCGTCCCGACTCCCGTGGTGTTTGTAGAGACAGCCATCTCGGTGAGACTCATGATGTTATGGTGAGATGTGCTGATCATGTTATTTTTCCTTTCGTCCTCCACCGAGCTCGTAAAGCCATTCATCTCCAGTGAGGGTGTCAAACCTGCCGTCCAGTCTGACAACTCCTCTGCTGACATTGTTGTGGTCATCGCTGTCATCGTTTCTGTTTCTGTCCTGACATCTTGGTTTGTTGTGAGTTTTTCTGAGGTTGTTATGGAGACGTCCAGCTCCTGTGTGGTCAGGAGGTTTTCATGAAAAGCACAGAGCATTAGAACCTGAGCGAACCAGACGGTTAGAGACACGGCGCTCGTCTTCATCATGATGTGTTCTAGAGAAGGTTTAAAAACACAGACTTAAGTGAGAAATACTCCAGAGAAGCTCTGGTTCTTCTACACTCTCAGAAGTTTGAATAAAACACACACACACACACGCCTGAGGTGTCGTAATAAAGTTAAAGTCAACATTAACGAAACTGAGCAAAGTAAAACGAAAACTCAGAGCACGAGAAGTTAAAAATAGTTCGAATTGTGTGAAACCACATGGTGTGCGGTTCTACTCACAGAAACTCCGAAAACTTAGAACCAAACCCTCTGACTTTCTCTCTGATATTTCACCGTCTTTCATCTGAACAAACAAAAAGAAACAAAAATGCACTGTACCTTTTTTCTGCGCGTCTCATCATCTCATCTCTTCCCCTTTCTCCATGGTTTCCTCTTTTGCGCATGCAACCCTTGCCACAGATGCTTTCTGGGATACTTCACACCACCAGGCGGACTCTAGGCGGAAATGACTGTTTGGTTGCCATGGCGACTCTGAGATGAGGTGAGAGGTGCGGGGAGGATGTGGTGTGGTGGCTCCGCCTCATTTCATCCGCCGGTCTGAGTGCAGAGGAAGAAGAGAGAGAGGTTCGAACATCCGGTTGACTCATAAATAAGAAAAAGAAAACACCCTACATATTTGCTCGGTGGGGTGCAAAAGTTTGTACACCCCTTCCGCTTTTCCCCCGTGTCGATTTACATTTCCAGTTAATCGTGTTTGAATTAATTCTCATTGAGTAAAGATGCTTAGAGGAATAAGAAGTGGAATAAATGTGTCACATTGATATCATATTCAGAAATTAAGAAAAATAATTCAGAAAATACTGCGCTGACACTGGAGACTCCTTCCATACATGTTACATAATTTATTCTCCTTACAGAAAACGTCACAAAATCGAAGATGTTTCGTTTTTTTTAATCTGTTTATTATTAGCGGAGTGTCTGATATACACATCCCTGTGCATGAGCTGTTACTATAGAAACGATTTATAAATCATTAAATATAAATAAACCTGTGATTTAAGCTACAGTACTGTCAGAGCTGCTGTCATAGAGAATTCTGACCAATCGCAATCCAGAATCCAGCAACTCTGTGGTGTAACGTCAGCTATATGTGTGATATCTGGAGTGAGATGATGTGTGTGTGCTGCGCTGATTAATAATAAACCTCCATCACACACACACACACACACACACACACACAGAGAGAGGAAGTTTAACGTTAATTTAACACACAGTTGGTCCACATGCACCCTGTTTTTGGGAGGAGAGCTACAGGAAGTGGTTTAGCTGACCGCTGCTTTAACGCTGCTGTGTGTTTACATGGGTGTTCTCACTTTCTGAGAAATATAGATAAAAAAACACTCGAGGTTTTATATGAGGTCATGACTTTAGATTTCTCTGATCTCACACTGAGGCTGGGTTTATTCAGTTTCTCCTCCTACTGCAAAGCGTTGCTATCGACTGTACGCACTAATAGATGTTATACCAGTGTATAGCTGTGTTCCCGTGGACTCATACAGCACCGTGCAAAAGTCTCAGGCACATGCAGAGAAACGCTGTAGAGCAAAGACGCCTTTAAAAATAATGACATTAAATGTTTCTACATTAAAAAACAACCCTATAAAGAGCAGTAAACAGTGATAAATGAAACAGAGTCGATATTTAATGTGACGATCCTTCGCTTTAAATAAATAAAACAGTAAATGCTGTAAATGAAACAGCTGTTCATTATATAATCCAGATGTTTTCCTTTTATTCATCAGAAGCAGCAATGAGGTATAATCTATAGCGACTCTTCAAGGAACCTTTTTTTTAAATAAAAGTGTAGAAGATTAAAATAAACATTATGATCTGTTTTAGATGTTAATACTCCGCGTCCGTGTTTTCGTGTTTGTCCCCTGCAGGTTGCCGTAGCTGCTGCTGCGTTTAATTAGGGATTGGCTCGGATTAGTGGTGTGAGAACTTTAATCCGTTTAAATCACAGAGACACCGTGTGTGTGTGTGTGTGTGTGTGTGTGTGTGTGTGTGTGTGTGCCTTTAGTCCAAACCCTGAGTCCAAGAGACGACGCCGAGCGCAGTGACAGAGACATGAGACATGGACAGTGAGGAGGACAAGGAGCGTGAGATGTCTTCTGAGGAACAGGAGGAGAGCGAGGAGAAGGAGGACGAGGAGAGAGGAGACGTGGCAGGACAGAAGGAGGATGAGGAAGAAGAGGAGGACGAGGAGAGAGGAGACGTGACAGGAGAGATGAAGGACATGGAGGAGTGGAACGGGTTTCTTTCGGACGGACTCACGGAGAAGACCCGAGGGGACGACGTGGTGGTGGACTGGAAGCCTGGTGACCCCGTGACCCCTCAGGACGTCCTCACACTGGCGGGATACACACAGGGTGAGCAGTGACGCAGAGTGTGTGTGTAAATGTGAACCTGTTTAAGTACAGATGACATTATTGAGATGTTTCGATGTTTGTGATGATCACTGGCAGCCTCAGGGGCGCAGAGTCCCAATGATTAAAAAAAAACTCAGCGAAAGTGCCCTCTAGGCTGCTGCTACCTGTGAGGACACATGATGAAGTGCCCTCTAAAAGTGCCTTCAAGGTGCCTTTTTACTAGATATACATGATGAATGCCTTCTGTAAAATATGTACTTTTGGACCAAACACACACACACACACACACACACACACGCACACACACACACACGCGCACACACGCACACACACACGCACACACACACACACACACAGAGTTTGATCTGATGAACGTTCTGCAGATTATCTGTGCTCTCCGGAGGACAACGTCTACAACATCAGCTTCTCCCGCTTCAAAATCCGAGACCTGGAGCAAGGAGCCATCATCCTGGACCTGAAACGACACTGTCCCACAGGTGTGTGTGTGTGTGTCTGTGTGTGTGTGTGTGTGTGTGTGTGTGTGTGTGTGTGTGTGTGTGTGTGTGTTTGTCAGGGCTGAACAACATAACAAAAATATCACATCACAATTCTCAAAGGTGTTCGTACGATAAACGATATTAGCGCAATATTTACGTTTTTTCACAAACTGCCAGCAATATAATAGTGTTGCGTAAATTTTTTTTTAATAAATAATCCTACACTTAATATGTTTATAATTATACATTTAATAAACAAATTTATAATACTTTTATTTTTAATTATTTTATATGCAGCAGCACATTTAAAAACAACTTTCACTGACCACAGTGCTGTACTTAATAAAAATCTTAATAAAAAAAAACTTAATCTTAATTAAAAAAAATCTAAAGATACTAAGAATTTAGAAAAACTAGAAAATAAAACAATCTAATTCAAATAAAAAAATAAAACAGACACAGAAAGAAGTAATAAAAGTATGAATCAAATAGAAGAGATAATGACGAGGAGGGAGAATAAATGGCTGTAGAGTCAATTAGATTTTTTTATATTAAAAATATAATTTTTATTTATAAAAAAATCTAAATTTCTAAATAAGTAAGAAATATTTAACAGTGAAGAAGAAAAAAAAATTAAATTTACAATTTAAAAAATTAAATACAAAATGGTAACATCATCAGCTGCTTCTAATGAGTTTTAAATATTTTTTTTAATTAAATTTTTTTATATTTAATACAATTTTATCACATCTCAGAAAAGCACACTGTGATGTAATTTATCACAATATCGATATTATATTGTCATATCACTCAGCCCTGATTCAAGCTTTAACACACTTTCAAAGTTGTGACCTGGTAGGTGGAGTCTTGTGGGCGGAGTCTTGTGGGCGGAGCCTAGTAAAGAGAGAAAGAGGTTTTTCCCTTTTTATCTTCATCTCTGACCACAACTGACTGAGGTTTTATCTGTCTCTCTCTCTCTTTCTCTCTCTCTCTCTCTCTCTCTCTCTCTCTCCCTGTCTCTCTCTCTCTTTCTCTCTCTCTCTCTCTCTCTCTCTCCCTGTCTCTCTCTCTCTCTCTCTGTCTCTCTCCCTGTCTCTCTCTCTCTTTTTTTCTCTCAGAAATTACAGATGTAATGGAAACAGAAGCGGGACGTTTTATTCAGTATCGTTTCACACCTTCGTTTCTGAATCTGAGAGAAATCGGGGCCACGTACGTCACATCTTCATGTATCAAGTCAGACTGAGAGTTTGATTGAGAAGTGTAGCTGCATTATAATCTAACACTGCTGGTGTGTGTGTGTGTGTGTGTGTGTGTGTGTGTGTGTGTGTGTGTGTGTGTGTCAGGCTGGAGTTTACAGTGGGCAGTAAAGCAGTGAACAGGTTCCGGCTCATTGAGAGACACTATTTCAGAGAGCTGCTGCTGAAGACCTTCGACTTTGAGATCGGCTTCTGCATCCCATACAGCAGAAACACCTGCGAGCACATCTACAGCCTCCCGGACCTGGACACACACACTGGTAACACACACACACACACACACACAAACACACACACAGATACATAAGTCATAAAGATTAATGTCACATACTTATGACCTCATGAGTGTTAATTCTTCTCTCTTTTCCAGTTGAAGAGATGATCGCTCACCCGTTCGAGACGCGGTCTGACAGTTTCTACTTCGCTAACAATAAGCTGATTATGCACCACAAAGCCGAGTACTCCTTCAGCGAGACACGCCACGAGTGATCAACCCCCCTGCTGAAAAAAATCCTTCTATTCTTCCACTCTGGAATGGAAATTAAACCGTTTCCCATCATGATTTCCAATAAGGATGTATTTAATGTCTTTAATGTCTTATGCCCAGTGTTGTCTAGTAACATGCTATTTATCAGTGTTTAAAAGTCTCTTTGCAGAAAGTATTAAATACAGAATCATCACAGAAGTCCATTAGGATTTTATTTTCTGAAGAACCATTAAACTAGAAACTGTTATTATGACCATGAGACAGATCTTCTAATCAGTCCCAGATCACTTGGTAAAGAAGCCATATGGAAAGCATAAAATACAAACACTGACCTTTAAACACCACCGGAATGAGATCAGCAATGAGAAATGATTAGTAACGAGTGAGGAGATGAGTTTCAGTGGTTTGTTTTGCATTAAAGAGGAGAAGGGAAAGAAAAAATAGCCTTTTACTATATTCCCAGTCATGTAGTTACAGCACTTTGGCAAGTTCTCTGTGTGTGCATTATGTACAATAAATAATCTCTAAATTACACTTGCTAACCTGTGTTTGTGTGTGTGTGTGTGTGTGTGTGTGTTAAGAAGGAAAACATATTAAATGAATACAGTACTTCTTTCTCTGTGAAAATCAAACAAATACAGGTGAGATTTAGTTTGTATTACAGTTTAATGTGGTCAAAGTCACCAACCAAACACACAGACATGTGAGGATCTGCTCAGTTCACAACAGCACTTTAATACTGTTTATAAAAGTCTCCTAAATTACTTCCACGTTTTTGTCTAAATGCAGATATTTTATTTCCATTCAAAAGTTCAATCCAGAAATCTGATCATAAACACAACAGAAAGGGAATAAGTGTTAGTCAAAGGTGTTCATCAGTAAGTATAAAGTTATTATTAAGCATCTTAGGTTATAATTTCTGTTATTTTATTATTTTAAGTCAGCTGTTTTATATTTATGAGACTGTTTTTGCTTCTTGTGGTTCATACAGGTTTGCACAGAGCTTCCAACTGAGATAATTACTACTAAAACTTAATAAAATTTAATTAATAAAGTTTTATAGTATTCATTATAAAACCCAGAGCTGCTTTGTGATTCTCTGGTTAATCTTCTCTTTAACAAGAACAAAAAAAAATCTGATTAAAGTTTATTTTTCAATTTGAAAAGATAGCGAATTGCCTCAGCAGGTCTTTAGGAAGAAATATGAAGACGTCGCGGCATTTGGACGTCACTATGACGCGTTGGGAACCTGCGAAACATTGGGAAGTGTAGTTTATCGTAGTAGTTTGCATTATCAGCTGTCGCATGAATATGACGTTCTCCGTGACGACACGTTTTCGTTCTTTAGCCAACGTTACGCACCTCAATTTTTAGTTTTTTTTTTTTTGCAGAATTGTTGGCTTTGTTTGTCTTTGGTGGGTTTTTTTATTTCTTCAGCTCAGATTGGTTAGAAGTCGCTTTTTGTCAGGAGCGTGTTTTTGTTCTTTCCCTTCGCGGGGGAACAAAGAGGTACGTATTTAGCATGCTAGCTAACACTAGCTAGCTAATCTGCTTAGCGGCTCTGTTCTGCTAGCTCTTTTTATTCATCAGTTGCTTTTGTTTATAAACACTTTTAATAAGTAAATGTGATTAGTTCAGTGGTTTTTTAGAGCTACTGAGCGGTTAATGAGTGAGTGAGTGAGTTAGCTAGTTAACGTTATTAGCCTCTCAGTCAGGAGGCCCTGTGGCTAGTTCCAGGCTAGCGAACTAGCAAACAGCTGCGCGCGCTGTATTATAAAACTGTGTAATTATTTTATTATTATTACTCGCTCTGTATTCTGTATTTTAGTTATAAAGACATTTGGATATAATCCATCATTTTATTAGTGTTTATATTCTCTTCAGTGTGTCAGTGATCAGCACCATGCCATGCTAGTTAGCTAGCTAGTTAGTTAGTTTAGTTCATGACATCAAGTTAGTTATGTACTGCAGCTAATGTTTTATTTTATAAAAAGTTTAAACATTTTGTCATCAAATCTTACAGAAATAAGAGACATATTAACCCCGGCTGTGTGTGAAAGTGAGTGCAGTAACACAGCAGGTTATGTTTATTAACGTTATATTCAGCGTATGAATGAATTTAAAGGAAGAATTCATCATGTGCTGGTTTTTAATCTTCTCCACCATGTCATTGCTGTGAGGTGATGATCACCTGGCAAGTGTGTGTGTGTGTGTGTGTGTGTGTGTGTGTGTGTGTGTGTATGCATGCGCCAGCCACCTGTTGAATCCTCGGCGTGTTCTCCTGAGCCTGGTGTTAGTCACACAGCTTTATTTCACAGCTTATGCTCCAGAGTTTCTGCCCTGAAATCCTTCAGCTCCTCCGACAGACTCTTTAACACGCACCTCTACATCTCTACCTCATTAGTTTACCTGTCCTTACCTGTCCTTACCTGTCCTTACCTGTCCTGTGCGATAGGTTATCGGATAGTTATTGTGATAAATCATCATCATGTTGTAATATTTGAACATTTACTGTGTGTATCATCAGTACGTCTAACACCACTGACCGTCGTAATGAAGATTTTCCGTTAAAGAACAGGTTTCATTCAGCAGAGAGATTTATGAGGACGTTTTCAGCCCCACGCTACACACACACACACACACACCTCGGACCTGGATGTTTCGCTTAATTACGTGCAGTGTGAAACCAAAAGAATCGATTCGGACCCTGAATCGGTTCTGAGAGAAATTTCTGCCTTGTTGTCGTCAATCTTTATTACAATCTTTATCTTTATTCTGTTAATGTATGACGCAGTGACGCGCTCAGTGACATATTACACACTTAAAAACATTTTTTAAAGGGGAAGTAAAGGAGTACAAACCTAAACAAAATGGAGGATATGCACCAAAAGAATATATAAATAAATAAATAAATAAATAAGCTTTCTCTCTAGAGGTTGTTTTCAGTGGTAAAGTCAGGGAGCAGGAATGTCTCTGAGCGCGGTGATGCGGTTAAAGCTCCACGGCGCTGATCAGAAGGTTCTGAGTTCGAATCCCGGCGTCTTCTCGGTTTTCTGACACGCGAGGGCTGACGTCTGTGTTCCGTCCCTCCAGAGCGGAGATGTATAACGGGATCGGACTGACCACGCCGCGCGGCAGCGGCACCAACGGCTACGTGCAGAGGAACCTGTCGTGCGTTCGGGCCAAGCGCAGCCGGGACGATCACGGAGGACCGAAGGACGAGAAGGAGAGAGAGAGACTGGAGAGTCAGCTGAACCGACAGCCCAACGCTGATATCCTGGAGCACCAGCGGAAGAGGCAGCTGGAGGTCAAATGTGCTGAACTGCAGGACATGATGGAAGAGCAAGGGTGAGGTGGCACCTTCCCGACTTTATAAAAGCTTCAGAACACAGCGATTAAATCTAAAATAGCCTTAAAAACTCCTTGAATCGCGTACGTCACTAAAACTGCGAAAGACGACGACATAACATCAGCATCGTGATACATTCTGGAGCAATGTAAATTTTTTTTCCACACTATCTAAGCATCTTAAATGTTTTTTTTTTCTTTAAAGTACAATTATAAACTGATCTGATGCTGTAACTGAACTGTAACATAACAAATATGTGCAGATTTATGGTAAATAAGTCTGTGAGCAAAACCAAATACATCATGATGCATATCGTATAGAATTGTAGAAGTATTATAGAATACATAATAATATGATATATTTCAGTCATCAGATTAACAATTAAATAAGTTTGTTCCTGCACAAGACGATCAGATATGTAAAGGTATAATATATAACTCATGATCTCCTATATAATATGATATATTTATATTATTGATCAATAGGCCTGAGGATCTTTAAGAGAGAAAATAATAATCTCCAAGTGAAAATGATGCCCAGGATTTTATTTATTTATTTATTGCACACACACACACACACACACACACACGGTGAGTGTTTTGAGCAGCGGATAGAAGTCCGAGGGCGTGACGCTGATCGCGTTTTCTCTCCGTTAGGTACTCCGCTGAGGAGATCGAGGAGAAGGTGAGCAGTTTCCGTATGATGCTGCAGGAGAAACAGGATCCTCCTCCACCCGCTGCTGAGAAACCAACGTGAGTGTTAACGGCTCTGATTCTACAAAATGTTGCTTATATACGCCTTCTTTTTTTTTTTCTCCTCAATAAAAACACACGAGAATCTGGAATGACTGACAGCTGTGTGTTAACTCCAAGGTTAAAGTGAGGGTTCACCCCAAAATGAAAATTCTGTCATCAGTTACTCACCTTCATGTCGTTCCACTGGCGGTCCATGGAACCAAAACTTAACTCTAAAAAGTTCATAAAGGCGTCATAAAAGTAATGCACACGACTCCAGGGGTTTAATCCCAATTTTACGAAGCCATACGAGTGCTTTATGTGCCCAAAAAAATTAAGTCTTTATTCACGTTAAACAGACTCAGGAGCTCTGTCTCATTTTAAAACTTTAACGCTGTTGTCGTGATTGTTGTCATGAGCTGCGGGTCAAAAAAAAAGTGTTTACTGATCAAGAAAATCTAGGAGACCGGTACAGGAAACAGAGCTTCCTGTAGATTTGAAGGTGTACATTGTGTTGCACCATGCGGATATCTAGCGTTAAGTTCTGAAGACCTGCACAAGCGATGATTCAAATGACTGCGGGATGCACGCGGCGGCCATCTTGTGTACGTGTACGTGTTCAGTTGGGGTCATAAGTTTCCATACGCCTTGCAGAATCTGCAAAATGTTAATGATTATATAAAATAAATAAGAGACAATAATTGCATTGGGTTTTTTATTTAAAGAGCCCTGAATAAGTGATTTCACACAGCAGATGTTTGCGTCTCGTCCACAGGACACAATAATAACTGAATTCACACAAATGAAGCGGTTCAGAAGTCTCCACGCGCTCGATTATTAATCCTGTGTGTGTTTCCTGATGATCAGCGGCTGTGTTTATGTTTTGTGAAAGTTGTTCATGAGGCTCTTGTTTGTCCTGAGCAGTTAAACTGCACACTGTTCTTCAGTAAAATCCTCCAGGTCCTGCACCTTCTCTGCTTCTCCAGCATCTTCTGCGTGTTCGACTCCTTTCCAGCAGCAGCTCTATGATGCTGAGATCCGTCTCTTCACACTGAGGACAGCTGAGGGACTCGAACACGACGATTACAGAAGCTGCAGACGTTCACTGAAGCTCAAGAAGGAAACACGATGCATTAAGAGCATTAAGGGGGTGTAAACTTTTGAACAGGATGATCGGTGTACGTCGGTATTATTTTGTCTTCTGGGAACCACGAAGCTTCTGAAGGGCAGAACTGAATGGAAAAATAAGATCTTTAAACATCATCATAATTAACACCGATCATAGTGTTCAAAAGTTTACACCCCCCTGGTTCTTAATGCATGATGTTTCCTTCTTGAGCTTCAGTGAACGTTTAGAGCTTTTGATCCCTCTTCTTCTTCTTCTTATTATTATTATTATTATTTTAAAAACGTAAACTCATGACCCCCAACTGTAAACACTGTGAATAAAAACGTTAGAAACGGCGCTCGGTTTTCCGGTACCTTCTGAACATGGTTGATCTCGTCGTGTTTGCGTTTCTGGTTGCGAGTGATCTTCCTCTCGGGCTGGTCCCCGAGCTCCCCTCCTCCTTCCTCCACACTCTTCCTCACCGCATCCTTCACCGTTTTCGTCAGCGCCAGGCGGCCCTTTCCAACCCACTCGTCCAGACGCCTGTTAACTGCACACGGCGCAGGAGAAAACACAAAGCAAGAGAACACAAATTTCACACCGAACCTGAAATCAGAACCGTTTTTTTTCTCTCCTCGTCGTTGTTCAGACTGTGAACGATTTATCTGCGCTAATCGCTAAAAATATAACTTTCTACTAGAAGAAAATCAGCAACGACGAATCAAACCTCGCTCTGTTCCTAAGCCAATCATATTCAGAGGGTTAAAAACCAAAGTCCCGCCTACTATATTTACGTTTGTTAACAAGTTCGCAGCAATGTTTCATTTAAAAAACAAAACAAAGATGAGTTCAGTAATATTTTATTTAACATCTACAACAAAAAAAAACGAAGAAAAAAACATTTAAAAAATGTATAAACAGATACTGCAACGTCTCCAAAATAAGTAAGTAAATAAAAATATTTATTCTTTCTTCCAATAACAATAATCAGTATATTATTCGTTTATCAACATCGCAGAAAAGTGTGTTGTGACAATTTAATAAATTTAATAAAAAGAGACTTAAAGACATTAAAGGAGGTATAAAAACTCCAGCACAAAACTAAAGAAGCAGACCGTCGGCTCTCAGCACTCCGTCAGGAATAAAGGGAACGGTGGTGTTTATTTATTAATTAATCAATTTATTCACTGTTACCAAACTATCCTTTTAAATCTGGGGGCGTTTCTGTGGTCCTTCTTTAAGTGCTTTCTACTCACCATCGTAACAGGTCAGAAAACAAACAAACAAACAAACAAACAAACAAACACTTTCTGTCCACATGAACAGTTCAGTTGTACTGAATATTTATCAGTTCACTTACATCCAACATAATGCACATAGAACTCCTCCCTGCCCTCCTGCTCATTCAGTCTGGACTGGATCACTTCTGCTGAATCTGAGAGAGAGAGAGAGAGAGAGAGAGAGAGAGAGAAGTAGAGGCAGAGAGAGGGAGAGAAGTAGAGGCAGAGAGAGAGGGAGAGAAGTAGAGGCAGAGAGACAGGGAGGGAGAGAGAGACAGAGAGAGAGACGGAGAGAGAGAGGGAGAGACAGAAAGGGGGAGAGAAGTAGAGAGGGAGAGAGAGAGAGACAGAAAGGGGGAGAGAGAGAGACAGAAAGGGGGAGATAAGTAGAGGGAGAGAGAGAGAGACAGAAAGGGGGAGAGAGGGAGAGAGAGAGAAAGGGGGAGATAAGTAGAGGGAGAGAGAGAGAGACAGAAAGGGGGAGAGAGGGAGAGAAATAGAGGGAGAGATATTCAGTGAATTTAATGGATCACTGGACAGATTTAGGGATGTAATGAACAGACCTACAAACCCAAAATTACAACAAATAATAACAATAATAATAATTAAAAACAGTTTATTCACAGTGATGGTGATTTATTGTTATAACTGAATATTTCTGACTCACGCCATGTTTTATCTGCGCGCTGACACAGGTAAGTCTCTCCTATTTCCACCGACACCTCCTGCTCCCTGCCGCCGCCCAGCGACGCTCCGTCCGCGGCGCGCGGATTACTCGAGCCCGCGGCTTCCCTGCGCCGATCCGCGGCCTCCGCCTCGTCCTCCTCCGCGCCGCTGCCGTTGGATGAAAAAGTCGCTCGGTTCCCCGTCTCGACGTCTCCTCGGTCCTTCGCGGGGTGCCCGGGGTCTATCTCCATCTCCATTCGCTGTCCTCGCCCGCGGTTGTTCAGCGTATTCACGGCGTTAGTGAGAAGTCCGCTGGACGCACTGCGCTCTCTTCTAGACATTAGAGCCGATTTGAAAACATTGCGCAGCGCCCAGTAGCTCTGAGCATGCGCAGTAGGGCGGTGGGCGGGGCTAAAGAACGCACTCGGCTCTTTGAGTCGAACGTTGAGAATCGACTCACGCGTTCGACTCATCTGTTCGTTAGTGTAAATAATGAGTCGTGTGTTTGACTCTCAGTGCGTCAGTACGCAACCCAAATATAATCTTTTAGATCTTTTACTACGTTAAAAAAGCAATTCTCTGCTCAGTATATCGCAAACAGGGCAATGAGCCGTTCGGGAGCCAAAGGAGTCGACTCTTAGTGGTGAGCCGAGTGAAATGATCTGATTCACTGGACACAGCGAGCTCAAGTTTACTTTCCACACAGACTTGAAGATTTGTGATTTTTCAGATTATAATTTTCAGACCTCAGGACTTTTTACAGACGTTGTTTTAAGTCTATATTATTTTACACAACATATTTTCTGTATTTTAGACTTTTACACATCTAAAAAGTGAGAATAACTTAACAAGAAGCCTGAGGAACGAGGATTTTTTGTGCATGTGTGTGTTTTGCTGTGTGCCGAACAGAAATAATCACACGGTTCACTACAGCGCAGGTGCAGAATTTTATTACAGAGGCTGTGCAGACTTGTGTTACAGCGGCGTTGATGATGCAGGTGACAGGTGAGGGAGGTGAGGGAGGTGAGGGAGCTGGTCGGTGTGTCTGCTCCTCCCTCCTCCCATTGTCAGAGAACTCCTTCCTTCCTGAACTCGCTCTCGTTTCTCTGATGCCAGCTTTTCCCGTTTCCTCGGTGATGACTCGCCCGGTGTCCTCTCGCTCCTCTGTGGTGGTGATGGTGGACGTTCCCGCCGTTATCCCACGGAGCGTTTCTCTCGTGCCGGTGGCTGTACGGTGGCCCACGTGGTCCCTGCCTCCTTCCCCTGTCTCGTTCCTGCCTCGTTCCTCGTTCCCTCGCTCCGGTTTGAGCGCCGTCTGACACGACGTGCTGTTCGGTTTTCGTCTCCGGCGTCTCCCGATGGCTCGTTTCGATGCTCTCGTCTCCTAAAGCCCGTCTCGGCTGCTCTTTTACTTTGACTAAATGTCCGTCTCTGTGTTCGCTGGTGTCCTGAGGCGCTCCACCGTTCCTGCTGCTTTCTGCTGCAGACACGCTGAGCTTGGCCAGGTTCTCCAGCACAGGCAGAGGAACCGCATGAGCCACATGTCCTCCTCGTCCACCTCCTCCTTTTCCTCGGTCTCTCCTGCCTCCTCTAAACTCCACCTGCTGTCTCCTGCCGCGAGGAGCGTGAGGAGCATGAGGAGCGTGAGGAGCGTGAGGAGCATGAGGAGCATGAGGAGCGTGAGGAGCGTGGTGATGGGGTGGGCACGACGTGTTCTCCACTTGAAGAGGACGGGGGTTCTGATTGGAGCCCTCAGGAGGGAGAGGATGAGGCAGCGGTTGGGTGGAGTCAGGGTCTGGAGCGTCGGTGGAGGCGGGGTCTGAGGAGACAACGGGGGCCTCGGAGATAAAAAACAAACAAACAAACAAACAAACAAAAACAAACGGTAAACAGATTAAAGTAAACACCAAGTAAACACGTGTGGCAGCGTTTAGCTGATGCTAGCGTTTCATTGTTTTAGCTCATGTTAGTGATAGAGGGATGCCGGTTGTCATGGTAACGTTATATTCTGAGCATTTTGAGCAACGTTATATTCAAAGCATTTAAATAAATAGTTACCAAAGCTGGAGATACGAGATGTTTCCTAATTTGCATATTCAAATCAGCTATGCTGGTGCTTCTAGTGATTTTAGCTTATTACCTAATTTCCTAATTTGCATATTCATGCCCTCATTGGTGTTTTGTTGTTTTAGCTAACGTGAGTGATGGATAGATGCCGGTTGTCATGGTAACGTTATATTCTGTCAGTGAAATTTGAGACTCGCATGTAAATGTGAGCTAGTTTAATAGCAGTTAGCTACACGGTGCCTAATGCTAGGTTAGATGGGTAATTTTTTTTATACATGGCAGGAGCAAGGGTCTAAATAAAAGTAAATAAACATACAAATAAACAAATGTATAAACACAAACAGAAGACATTTCACTGCAACACAACACTTCAATAAAATTTGCTTAAAGTCAGGAGTCCTACATGACCGACAGAACGGTGCCTCGTTATTCCTAACGCTAGTCACTAGATTATTAGAGATGTTTCCTCATTTACATATTTAAAGAACTTCACTAAAAGCTTCCTAAAGATGGTGAGATGTTTCCTAATTTGCATACGAGTTCATATTTAAAGCATGTGCTACGAATGTTACAATAAAACAAGCTAATTTCCTGCACAAACTACGACAGCATTGTACGATTACGATATAACACGTAATGCTAAACTTTACAGTGGCTTCATAATTTGATTAAAAACATAATAAAGTTAAAACACACACCTGATGCGCATTCTTTATTCTTCATTTTCTAGAAGTAGAGTTAAAAACCTTGCTATATGTTTCTGTAATTAATTAAAGGAAGGTTCACCGCCATCGTGAACGCGACCCGACGTCGTAATTACGAACTTCGCAGGAAGACTAACGCAGTGCGACTCTCTAACACTCACATGGTTAATGTGAATGAGGAAGCGATTCGACTCGGCCTCGGGGTCGATGACTCCTCCTTTCTCTCTCTGACGTTCCAGAATCTTCTGTAGCTCCGCCCACTTTCCTTTGAACTCGGCAGTGACTGCAGCATCTTCCTGCTGCGAGCGAACGAGAGAGAGAGAGAGAGAGAGAGAGAGAGAGAGAGAGTGAGTGAGTGAGAAAGAGAGAGAGGGAGGGAGACAGAGAGAGGGAGACAGAGAGAGAGTGTGAGAGAGAACGAGAGAGTGTGAGAGAGAGAGAGTGAGCGAGTGAGAAAGAGAGAGAGGGAGACAGAGAGAGGGAGACAGAGAGAGGGAGACAGAGAGAGGGAGACAGAGAGAGAGTGTGAGAGAGAACGAGAGAGAGTGAGCAAGTGAGAAAGAGAGAGAGGGAGACAGAGAGAGGGAGACAGAGAGAGGGAGACAGAGAGAGGGAGACAGAGAGAGAGT
>CM074986.1:440546-451668 GCA_037576825.1 Pangasius krempfi
CCCCCCCCCCCCCCCCCCCCCCCCCCCCCCCCCCCCCCCCCCCCCCCCCCCCCCTCTCTCTCTCTCTCTCTCTCTCTGAGTGTGTGTGTGTGTGTGTGAGTGTGTGTGTGTGTTTGTCTCCCTGTCTGTCAGTTTATGAAGAGGAAAACTCTGAAAGTTGAAGAGACATGATGAAAAGAAAAAAAAAATCAAAAATTTAAAACATTTAAAAAATTCAAGATGTGCAAACTACAAAAATTCTTGCAGACTGTGTCACTAGGAGACGCTGTACTGTGTGTGTGTGTGTGTGTGTGTGTGTGTGAGAGAGAGAGAGAGAGAGAGAGAGAGAGAGAGAGAAAGAGAGGACCTCAGTGAAATACATCGAATAAACTGCATACTAGCACCACCTACTGACCGGACCGAAGACCTGCAGAACACAAAGTGTTGTCTCTCTCCCTCTCCGTCTGTCGAATAATAATGTTACAGATACATCGATTTGTAGTGATAAATGATTTATTTTTTAGTTTAGCTGATAAATACTAAAGACTAATAGAGTGTTATTTTTTGTGATTAATAATGCTAGAGTTAATAGCAGTAAATAAAAAAGCCAGGTTGTGCAGTCGTGGCCTAACGGTCAGAGAGTCGGACCTGTAACCCGAAGGTGAAGCTGAAGGTGGTGGGTTCGAGTCTCAGGGATTGTAGGTGGAGCGAATGACCAGCGTCTCTTCCTCCCTCAATACCACCACTGAGGTGAGACCCGTGAGCAAGACACCGAACCCCCAACTGCTCCCCGGCGCTGCCCCCTGCTCCGGGTGTGTGTTCACTAGAGCAGGGGTCTCGAACTGCCGGCCCGCGGGCCATTTACAGCCCGTAACTGACGTCAAATATATAACGCAATCTGGCCCTCAAATTTTTTTTATTTATTTATTTTTTTAGTTGTTTCATAGCAATTTAAACTACAGATTCAATATGTACTAGAAACAAAAACTCGGTTCAATAAAAAAAATAAAAAATAAAAAAAATAAAATAGTGATAGCGTAAAAAGCTTGATCAGAAGTTAGCTGGTTTCGGGGCTTTAGCAGTTTATTTTTTGTTTGGCTGTGAAGGAAAATATGTCTTATTCCAAACCGAAAAGGAAAGTGGATGATGAACACAGACAGTTTCAGGAAAGATGGACACTGCAGTATTTTTGTGGAGTTTAATGGAAATTCAATTCAGTTTATTTGTATAGCGCTTTTTACAATGTCATTGTCTCAAAGCAGCTTTACACAAACAAAAAAAAGGAAGATGAAGTGTGAGTGAAATGCCACCTGTCTGAAAAAAAGTTGCCGTTCTAAAGGATGACAATCTCAAGCGTCATTACTCGACTAAACACGGAGACCAATGTGAGAAGTACCAGGAAGACGAGAGAAAAGAACGAGCCACACAGTTGCAGAGAGAGCTAACGTCCCAGCACAGCCTTTTCCACAACGCCGAAACGGACGCTGACGCTGCAGCTGAAGCGAGTCATGTGGCGAGTGAGATGATCGCTGAAGCAGGAACGCAAACGTTCACTGAAGGCAGTTAATGAAGGACTGTATGTTGAAGGTCGCCTTTTTGGAAGCACATATCTGTGTGAGAAACTTTTCTCAACTTTTCTCAACTAACTTCAATAAGTGCAAGTTCGGGTCCAGGCTTAGTGACGCTCATCCTGAAGCTGTCCTCAGGGTTTCAGGGCAAACGCGGCTCAGGTGTGTGAGCAGAAGGAAACACAATAGTTAGTAAATGTATTCAGGGATCGCATTTGTTCAGTGTGAGGTTGTTAGTTCAGCACAGTGTTGACAAGTTACTTAAGTTAAAATAAAACAGGTAACTGTTAAAAATAAAAATTATATAACATAACGCACAGACACTGTTGTTTACATTTTTGTTAAGTATAACAAAAATATGTTAGTAGTGTAATGTGAAAGAAATGTGAGCTAAGATCTCTGCAATTAAACTAAATTTCCAGAAATGTTGCGCTTTCTTGCTGTGCTTGAATGTTAAAATGGCCCCCTGTGAGAGGTCAGTCACATCACATCTCACCGAAACGCACACAACTTTTGATAAAATGTATAATGCATGTGATAAATAATAAACAATAAATAACTGATATAAACTCATACGTTTTACCTGAACAGTCGACCAAAATCATAAAAACATTCATAAATAAAATGCAGTAAGCTACACAACAAAACTACACACTAAACTACACAACAAAACTACACACTGAACTACACAACAAAACTACACACTAAACTACACACTAAACTACACACTAAACTACACAACAGAACTACACACTAAACTACACACTAAACTACACACTAAACTACACAACAGAACTACACACTAAACTACACAACAAATCTACACAACAAAACTACACACTAAACTACACACTAAACTACACAGTAAACTACACAGTAAAAGAGAAACACAGGACTTATTTGGCTCATTATTGCGCTTCAGTGTAAAACCGGAGCTTTAAGTGAAATTAATGAACTTTAAAGAAACTTTACACTGAAAATAATTACCGGGTTTTACACGTCACACTTCACACGCGCGCAATTATTCATGTATAAATATGCACTAAAATTAACTTAAACAGAAATTACACACACACACACCCACACACACACACACACACCCCGCGCGCGCCTGAGTACACGCTGTTCCCGTTTTAAAACGTCTCCTTATTCATTCATTCATTCATTCATTAAAGAGCTGCTGGTAATGAAATGAAGCGCGCGGATGCTCGCGGTGCACCTGAGAGACGCGCTGATCTCAGCAGCTGCAGCTGGAGCCCAGGTGAGGAACCGGATGGGGGGGGCGGGTGGGGGGGGGGGTGGAGACCAACTCTGCCAAGCCTGTATCCCTGAAAGCCCTTGTCCATTCTCCAGTTCAGTCCTCTGTTTCACCCTGTAGACCCTAAGACCTCTCAGAGTTTGGGCTCAGTTTAAGCGCTATTTTGGATTTCAGTCTCCCTCAGTGTCCCGCTGGCTGCTACTCATTCTTCTCCTCCCTCCTCCTCCCTCCTCCTCCCTCCTTGGCAGACAGTGTCTTCTCTATGTGGTCAGATTTGGGTATTAATACCTTTGTGTATTATACTAAAGCGCGGCTGTTTAAGACTTTTGGCGATGTCTCCCCAGCATGTGTTGGGTGTCAGCAGTCTCCTGCAGATCTCTGACATACGTTCTGCCTCTGTCCATCCTTACACAACTTCTGGATGGGAGTCTTTGACACCTTATCACAATTAACTGATGACAAAACAGAGCCAAATGCTCTTACAGCATTGTTTGGGGTCTTTCCCTCATCATCTGCGTCTTCCATTTCTACATCTGAAAAGGATTCCTTGGCCTTTGCTTCTCTACTTGCTAGAAGGCTAATAGTGACTAACTGGAACTCGCCAACGTGTCCCTCTCATTCTCAATGCCTTAGAGATGCCCTTTTTTCGTTAAATTGGAAAAGATTAGACTCTCATTAGTCAAGTCAAGTGGAGTTTATTGTCATTTCAGCCATATGCAAGTACAGAGTGAAACGAAACAGGACCAAGGTGCTGCATAAGACAAACACAGAACAACACAGAGCTACAGGGACATAAATTATACATAAAGTGCAGACGTGCAGACGCACAACACAGAACAAGACAGAACACAGACTACATGCGTTCTGTTAAAGTGACCAATAGTGCAAATATTACAGAGTTCGATATAAATAGCTGAAATAGTGTAAACATAAGAGTAGCAGCAGCATAAAACATGTGTAAAGCATGTACATAGAGGATGGAGGATGCTCAGTTGTGTGTGTGTGTGTGTGTGTGTGTGTGTGTGTGTGTGTGTGTGTGTGTTCCTTCAGTCCAGTTTCTAAGTGTTGAGGAGTCTGATAGCATGAGGGAAGAAACTATTGCACAGTCTGATGTGAGAGTGTGTGTGTGTGTGTGAGTGTGTGTGTGAGTGTGTGAGAGTGTGTGTGTGTGTGTGAGAGAGAGAGTGTGTGTGAGTGTGTGTGTTAGTGTGTGTGTGTGTGTTAGTGTGTGTGTGTGTGTGTGTGAGAGAGAGAGAGTGTGTGTGTGTGTTAGTGTGTGTGTGTGTGTGTGTGTGTGTGTGTGAGAGAGAGAGAGAGAGTGTGTGTGAGTGTGTGTGTTAGTGTGTGTAAAAAACAAGCAAAAAACACGAGTCGCAGCTGTGTGTCACTTCTGCCTACACAAAGATGTATTTACACACAGCCTGAGGGATCACACAGGGGTCACGCGGGGGTCACACGGGGGTCACACAGGGGTCACGAGAGCCACTGAATACTGAGCTCACTTGTCATCACTGAGCTTCAGAGACAAAGGCCATACAATGAAAAACCACTTCACACACACACACACACACACCTTTCCATACACACACACACACACACACACGCCTTTCCAGACACACACACACACACACACACACACACACACACACACACACGCCTTTCCAGACACACACACACACACACACACACACACACCTTTCCAGACACAAAGAGAAACACACAGCAATTACCTTCATGGCAACGACAAACAAGAACAGGAAACAATGACCATATAAGGAACGTGGAAAGAAAAAGGGACCAAAAGGGGCAGACTACATATAATACTACAGCTCTTCTCCTTCCTCTTCTTCTTCTTCTTCTCCTTCTTCTTCAGCATCCTGTTGCAGTGGATCATCTCACCTGGACCTGCTCTTCTCCGAACCTGCTGCACTCATTATAAATCTCACGCTCAGATTATAGAACACATTTCCTCACCATATCACACAGACGTCATTTATAAACGAAGAGGAAGAAGAGGATGAGTTCGCCGTAGAGTCTGGTTCCTCTCCATAAAGCTGCACAGTGACAGTAAACATGCTTTAATGTTAGATGTGTATTAACATATGATTAGAGTTTTTGTTCATTTGAAAGTTTTTGTGTTACGTTTAGAGACCTCATCATTTCAGCTGTGTGGTTTACAGTCTTGTATAAACCTTTTTTAATTCTTCCTTTAAGACTTTTGACGTTTTACAAAACTGTTTCCAAATAAATCAATAAATAATTGCATCATTTGCGCCAATCTTACTTTACAATACGTCCACGGTTTAGTGTTTTTTACAGTGCTGGTAGAGCAGTTATTAAGGTTTCGGTGTTTATATCATGCTAATAAGATGTTGTAATAACCTGCTCGTATTGTAAGTCATTTGAAGTTTGTAGTTGGAAGTGAGTTTATTGTTAAAGCCGCAGTGCAGTGAGGTGACATGAGAGGAGTTTCTCTGATGTGTGAAACAGCTTTAACCTGATATCCTCCATCACCTTTACCGACATTAGCGACCGGTCTGAACCGGAATTCCTCTGCAAGAGTTCAGCCAATAGCATCGTCTCACATGGACTGTTCTGCTCTCTGATTGGTTGGTGGGTGGGATTAGTACCTGTATCCTTAAGGCACTGCAGATACCCACAAAAACAACTCACAAAATATTACACACACACACACAGCTAATTATAGCACTGTATCGACTCTGGCCTGAGTTACATGTGTGTTTGGGGTAAAAACAATCGGTGAGAGGGAAAAGGGTGTTCCCTGAGTTTAACCAGCATAGAAGATCAAATTCAGTGGACACAAAAACAAAGACACACACACACACACACACTCAGCGCTCTTGTGTAATGCATCTGATCAGTGTTTTAACGCCCGGCCTTTACATCCTGCTGCTCGTAATTAAACTGAACCTGTTCATGCATTTAAAGGAGTGATGTTGGATTGGTCTGGAGCGGCGTCTCGTCCCGCGTCCCGCGTCCTGCACCTGCACTTATTCATCACTCCGGACCCCGGGACAGTAATGTTTCTCATTTGGGGAATTCAGGAGCAAGCCGGTTTGGAGACAATGAGCTCCGAGTGAAAGACCTGCTCTACATACACTAATGAGACGAGAGCACAGAGAGTATATAACACTGACACAAGCGAGGATGTGACCTGAGAGACAGATTCATCACTGAGAGAGTCGACCACTGAACAACTGCAGAAGAAGAGGAAGAAGAAGAAGAAGAAGAAGAAGATGGCTCGATGCTGTAAATGCACCAGACTGCACCTGGCAGGTCAGTGTTTAATGATTAGTGTTTAACTCACTTGTCTTTTCCTCTTCCTGCTTTTATTACGCTTTGTCATTTAGAGTAAATATAACTTTATTCCCTTCTTCAGGGAATGGGGTGGGGCTGAGCAGATCTGGGGTTTTTTCTCTCCTTTTTTATATTTTTAATGTAAAATATTCCACTGCATTTCTTTTAGATTTTATACTTTATCTTTATATTCTGCAAACATATTGTCCTCTAAAGAGCGGGAGGAAAAAAAATCTCATTTCAGGCCCTGAAAATTTTAAACAAAGCTTGAAACTAAGAAATGACTCAGTTCCTCTGTACAGCAGTGTTGTGAAGGACAGTCTGAGGTGTGTGATGTGAAATGATGTGATGATTGGAGGTGTAGGAAGATGTTTAAACATTACAGAGTGCACCTTTAATGAATCTGATCACTGTTTGTGTCTCAGTGACGGTGTTGATGTGTGTCCTCGTCTACACTGAGGGAGTCAGTCTGAACGACCTGCTGGACCGAGCCTCACAGCTCTCCGACAAACTGCACTCACTCAGCACCTCGCTCACCAACGACCTGGTCAGTGTGTGTGTGTGTGTGTGTGTGTGTGTGTGTGTATGTGTGTGTAGTGTTTTCCCTCTAGACAGTGCAATAGCGTACAATTTTTAACCTGAATCTAGAACCATCTGTACCCCAGGCGAGTTCCTGTCTCTGTTTACAATCATACTTGTGAACAGTACTTGTGAAAGTGGACGGAGTTTCTCTGGAGGGTGTGGGGCGGAGACTGGTGATGGACGAGTTGTTGACTGACGCAATACTTGTTTTTCTTTGAAATGAAAAACCCTGTAGATTATATGACGTTAAAATACAACGCTGTTAGTTTGTTTTAATGGCAAATCCATGAGAAGTAATTGTAGTGCACTAAGTAGTGAGCATATAGAGTGAACAGGAAGTTATTTGGGATTCCGTCTAGCTTGGAGATGATAGATTTTATACGGCTCGTAATTAACAATAAAATGTTAACGTGTGTAAATTTATGAAAAACAGATCTGCAGCATTACTGCATCTGCTGGTAAAACTGCTCAAGTCTGTCAGACAGCCACTGCACTGCTGAAGATTATGTGATCGTTATATTTGATCAATCAACATTTAAAGTTATGAAATAAGTTTTAGAGGAACATGAAAATTCTTTACAGTTAAACAGAACGCTGTAGGAAACCGGATCACGTTTCCGTTTTCTTTCTGCACTGTTTGGGAAAATGACGCCGTTCTTTTTCCAGCCTGATGAAGGAGGAGCAGTGTGAAGAGCATGATGGAGCTGTGGAAAGGAGAGTGTGTGAGAGAATTAGAGGAAGGTGTGTTATGAATAAGGAAGCAGGTGGAGAGTAGACGTGAGTTTGGCATGAGTCGGATAGATGATGTCAGACAAGTGGATGTATGAACTTCTTTCTGAATTTCTCCTCCGTTTCTCCCTGTTTATTTCCTGCTGTTCCTCTGCAGGACTCTCATTTCCCCCCAGTAGGAGGAAAGCTCATGAGGCCGTCCATGTGCCACACCTCGTCCCTGCAGATCCCCAATGATAAAGATCAGGCCCTCAGTGTCCCGGTAAGAGTCGGCTCCTGAGTTCTGTAAAAATAAATCACTCTCACTGCAGCTGGCCTCTAGAGGGCGTGAGAGATGTTCTTCTGTCCCTGACTGACGTTCTGCTGTTCCTCTGCGTGCTGCAGGAGAGCGAGCTTCTGTCTCTGGTTCGCTCTCTGCTCATGGCCTGGTCAGATCCTCTCACTCTGCTGTCGTCCGAGGCCACCAGTCTGCCCCACCCTGAGCGCAACTCCATCAACACCAAGACCAGAGAGCTGCAGGACCACACCAACAGCCTGGGGGCCGGCCTCGAGCGCCTCGTCCGCAAGGTAGACACCCTTTCACTGTGGCACTGAGAGAGCAGTGTGTGTTTAAATCTCCACTACTGATCCTTTTAACATTCACATCAAAGTGAACACTGTGTACGGTGTATAAGTATTCACCCCCCAAACTTCTCCACATTCTGTACTTCAGCTTATTTTATGTGATGAATCTACTGTCAAATACTGATAAAATACTGTCAAGGGGAAAATCTGTATGGTCTGCAAAACTATTTATAAATAAAAAACCTGAGCTGTGATTGGATTAGTATTCACCCCGGTTGGTGTGAAACCCCTAAATTAGTCGATTAGTGTGTAATTAAAGTGTCACATGATCTCAATATAAATACATCTGTTCCTAGAAGAACGCAGAGTGTGTTAGAGAACCTAAACACACAGCATCATGAAGACCAAGGAGTAATAAAAACATCTGTTACAAAGTCCTGGAAAAATATCAATCAGGGTTTGATTATTAAAAAAACTTCCCAAAGAGCGACATTAAATCCATTATTTAAAAATGTTAGAATACGACAGAACCGTGACTCTGCCTAGAGGAGACCGTCCACCTAAAGTCAGCGAGAAGGTAAAGAGGGCATTAGTCAGAGACACAACCGAGAGGCTGAGGGTAACGCTGAACATGATGCTACCACCACCAGGCTTCACAGTGCAGATGGAGGTCTCAGGGTGATGAGTGGTATTAATTGTTATTTGCAAATAATTTGCAAACTTTGTTTATTTTTTTAAATAATTTAACTGAATCCTAAACATTTCCTCTGGAATGGGTTAGAGTTAGAGATTATAAAAGTGAGAGAAAGTTCAGAGGATAGTCACTTCACCGCTGCCTGGTAGAAAAGAGCTGGAACTGGTTTCTGTGGATTTTCTGTGGAAGATCAGTGAATTCCCTGTTGATTAAATCCACAATATTCAATAACAATAAAATGTTTTGAATTTTAGTCACTCAGTGTTAATAAATCAAGAGCTAAGGTGACTGTAGTGTAATGCTGAAGAATTTAATTCATCCAAAGAACTTTACATGTTCTAACACTTCTTAATGAACCTCCTGCTGGCCAGATTTATTTTTACACACAATTAAAAACTTCCATATTCTTTCCTGATAAAAACTTTCCTACCAAATATCACCTTTTTGTCCTCTTTTATTTTGTAGATGGGCTCGTCCCCCGAGTCTCTGTCCTCCCTCCCGTTCAACAGTAATGACCTGGGACAGGACAACATCTCTCGCCTGGTCAACTTCCACTTCCTGCTGTCGTGCTTCCGCAGGGATTCGCACAAGATCGACAGTTTCCTCAAAGTGCTGCGATGCAGAGCTGCTAAGATGCTGCCGGAGATGTGCTGAAGCGGGACACGTTCTGACCTTTCTCCTCTGAACCTCTCTGAATTCATCAGTCAGAAATGAAGAATGGTTTTATTCTCATACGATTTAAAAGAGTGATGCTGAACGGTTTTATTTTTAAAGGTCACACATCTCGCGTGGTCAGATTCTTGTGTGTCACTGTCGCAATAATTTAGCCTTCATACTTGAATAAATAAATTCGATAGCAGGACAGATCTGTGCTTTATTGTCGAATTAAACCAGAAGGAAAAAGAACTAAACTGGTGATGAGGAGACTAGACTGATTTCACCACTGATTTATGTTTTGTGTAATATAATTTAATTTAAATTTAATCTAATATAAAATATCAGATGATCAGATGAATCAAATGATCAGATGAATCAAACCTTCAGCTCACTCTTTTAACCTGGTTATGGGGCTGTGAGTAAATGTTTGCACTTTAAGGTATTTATAGAAATACTGATGTAGGATAATAATGTAGTTTTCCTTTTCCTCATCTTTACAAAACTGCTGAACCAAAAATGTCAATAAATCGTTATCATGCATCCTGAAAAAGTTCTGAGAGACTTCTCTGAGTTCTTACATCACACTCATCTGTACACTCTGCTCACACACATCAGCTTCCAAACCTTCAACTTTCTTTCTAATTCCACCGTCAACACCATCGCACTCATCATCTCGTACATCTCGAGCTGACCGAGCCCAGTCTCTGTGCTGTGTAGCCGCATTGCCTTCTGGGACTTTGTGTTTCTCCACTACTTCTACACTGGATATCAAATTAATAAAATGTTAAACATCACTGGAAAATGAAACGTAAGAAAAGAAGTTTTGTTTTTAGGAGCTAACAGCAAAACATTATTGCTCAAGTACATTTAAAAGTAACTTTTTGATTTTGATTTACTTTTTTTTTTTTTTGCTGAATACTTCCACAAAATTTTGACACATTATCTAGACTTTCACATAAGTATCATTTCTCTGTCCTCTGTCCAGTGTGCACACTGTTCAAATCTAAACACTGACCAATCAGAACGCTTGTTGAGGAATTTGATGATGTCAGTGGAGGCGGTACAGTACGGTACTTCTGCGTGGAGACTTTGTGGAACAGGTGTACTCACTGCTGAGGTGTGAGCTTCAGGGGAACAGCTGAGGAGAATCACACCATGATGAGGAGGTGAGAATGGATTCAGGAGCGGTTCTGGAAGGACTTCACATTAAACTCTCTCCCTCCCGAGGAAGATGATCTTTAGTGCTGCTGAGAAACTGAGACCAAGCTCTTTTTTTATTAAAGTAACTTTAATCTATGAAATAAGACCACTTTAAGAAGCGAAGAACCCTTAAGGAACCCCTCTTTTTCTAAGAGTGTAGACCAGTCCATGGAGGAAGAGCTTGTTGTGGTTTCTATACAAATTGTTCAGTCCTACAGGTAAATAGCAGCAGGTGAACAATGGGTTCTGTGCTGGACCTGAGGTCAGACAGAAGCATCTGCTCAGAGCAGGTCATGATAACACATCATTATAATCCAAAAGCAGAGATCTGGAAGGAACCGAGGAACCACAGTTTAGAAATGCAGCTCAACAAACAACTAGTAATGTATACACTATACACTATACACTCTATACAACTATACAGACTATATACACATTATACTCTATACACACTATACAACTATACAGACTATATACACATTATACTCTATACACTCTATACAACTATACAGACTATATACACACTATACACTATACACTCTATACACTATACAGACTATATACACATTATAC
>CM074986.1:462565-472795 GCA_037576825.1 Pangasius krempfi
GTGTGTGTGTGTGTGTGTGTGTGTGTGTGTGTGTGTGTGTGTGTGTGTGTGTGTGTGTGTGTGTGTGTAGGTATTACAGGAACACACACGGGGTCATTATCGTGTACGACGTTACGAATCCCGAGTCGTTTGTGAACGTGAAGAGGTGGCTGAACGAGATCTCGCAGAACTGCGACAACGTGTGTAAAATATTAGGTGAGTGTTTAGACGGACGTGTCTTCGTTCTCACGTCTGTTCTCGCGTGGCTTTACCCACATCATACGAGATGTGCATCATCTGCATGTCATTTGCATACTGCTCTGTGATTGGCTCGGGATCACAGTCAGTGCACAGAAACCGATCATATTTAGGGAAATGGGCAAGACGCCTAATGAGAAACTGCAGTAACTGCCCTCAGGGTTCAAGACCGTTTCGAGAAGATCAATAACCAGAAGGTTACTAGTGCAGGACGTGTGTCTGGAAGATGTGTTGAAAAGCAGTTGATTAAGTTGATGTGTGGAGAGATGAGTCACGATCTGACGAGACCAGAGTCCAGATTTGATCCCTGTGGAGAACATTTGGTCTCGCGTTAAACACAAACTAACCAGGAAACATTTTTCAGATGTTTGAATCCATCCCATAATCCATCCCATAATCCATCCCATAATCCATCCCATAATCCATCCCATAATCCATCCCCTCCTTTACCTGTTGGTTTAATTCTTGCTCATTTTTGGACCAGTGATTTGTTGTTAATTTTGGTGGAAGGTGTTTAAACGTAACTTTTCAAGAAACGAACAAAAATAAACAACGATCTTAACACGATCTTCAAATAAACCGCGTTCTCTTTATTAGCGGTTTTCTAAGCTTCGTTTTCGCTGATCACCGTTTACTTAAAGCGCCGCCGGAGTTTCGTTTCCGCTCCGCGAGTTTACGTTCGCCATTCTGGCACAGACCTGTCGTGTGGGCGGGGCTTAACAGGAGATTCACTCTCATTGGTCAGTGAGATTTGGATCGACAGGACGTAGAGGCTTCAGTGGCGTGAATTTCGGAGAGCGTTCTGGATGCAGTTCTCTGCGTAGTTATAATGTTTGTACTTGTAATAAATTAATAATAAATAAATAATAAATAAATAATTAAAAATGAATTATGTTCTCAGTTGTTTTTGTTCGTAATTAATATTTGAGGTTTGAGGACCGTCTCTGCTTCCAGCTCAGCGGTCTGTCGATCCAAATCTCACCAGCCAATGAGAGTGAATCTCCTGTTAAGCCCCGCCCACACGACAGGTCTGTGCCAGAATGGCGAACGTAAACGAAACTGCGGCGGCGCTTTAAGTAAACCGTGATTAACGAAAACGAAGCTTAGAAAAACGCTAATGAAGAGAACGCGGTTTATTTGAAGATCGTGTTAAATGTTAAATGTTAAATGTTTTCATTTCCTCATTGTATATTTTTTTGTTCGTTTCTTGAAAAGTTACGTTCAACACCTTTAGTTTAGTTTAATTCCATATTCGTGGCCCAGATATAATTCATCTGGACGGGACGTATTTGATATTCCACGCCGTCTGAACGAACTATTCCTGTTCTGTTCTCCTCAGTTTTATTGATTGATTGATTGATTGATTGGTTTATTGATTTATTGATGTTTGTCGCAGTTGGGAATAAGAACGACGATCCGTCTAAGAAGCAGGTGGACACTCAGGACGCTCAGAGGTTTGGGGAGACGGTGGGAGTTCGAGTGTTCGAGACCAGCGCTAAAGAAAATATCAACGTGGAGGAGGTTGTTGTTTCTGTTATTTATTTATTTATTTATTTATTTATTTATTTATTTATTTATTTATTTATTTAAATTCCTGCAAAAAAAAAAATTCCTCCTAGAATACATTATAATTAAAATTATTATTATTATTATTTTTTTAAAGATAAAGAATGCAGAGTCCTTCTGTAGAATTACAGAAAAAAATTAACTTCCTGCTGTTGTTTTTTTTACTTTTTTTATTTATTTTTTTTAAACGTATATAAATTATTATTATTTTCAGCTTTAAGTTAAAATTTAGTTTGTCTTTAGGATTCAGTGTAGATTTAATTTAATCTTTTAATTCTTTAGAAATACCTTTTTATTTATTTAGTATTAAATATTTCAGTAGTTTGTTTTTATTTATTTATTTTATTTTTATTTTTATTTTTTTCCATTGAAGGTTGAAGGTGTCAGTAAAAAGTCAGAAAATAATTTATGCGCATGTTTTGTTTTATTTAAATTCATTTCAGGTGAAATTCCTCGCGTTTGTCGAATTATTTGAAGTATTTGGACTAATTTTATTATCTTATATAATAAGAAAATGTTTTGTCGTTTTTATTTAGTTTGGCTTTTTTGTAAAATATTATTAATATATTCACTTTATTTTAAATTTAAATTTTCATTTAAAATTCTAATTTCAAGTAATTCATTTATTCATGTAATTATATTATTATTATTATTATTATTATTATTATTATTATTATTATTATTATTTTAACAACTGGTTGCAACTTCACTCTAAACAGAATTATTCCTGAGTCACTAATTTATAAAAAAAAACAAACAAAAAAAAACTTTAACATCCAAACATTACCGTTCTTAAACAATCACGTTTCGTTTTATTTCCTTGTTCTGTTTTTAATCGCGTGTTTTACGCCACGTGTCCACCTGAAAATTTCCCGCCCAAAGGTATTGTGGGATAGCGAGCAGCGAGAACTTTTAGTCCAGCTGGTTTTAACGTTATGCAAATTAGAAGAAGAAACCGGCGACCAATCAGATAACAGGATCGTTTTCCGCAGCTTCGTCTCTGAGACGTGGACGAAAAATAAGAAATTAGGAGGGAGGTACTCACACCTCGTGTGTGTGTGTGTGTGTGTGTGTGTGTGTGTGTGTGTGTGTGTGTGTGTGTGTGTGTGTGTGTGTGTGTGTGTGATGATGATGATGATGATGATGCAGATGTTCATGGCGTTTACCCACATGGTCCTGCGGGCGAAGAAACAGAGTCAGAGCCGAGCGGAGAGAGAGCGGGAGAGAGAGAAGGACACGGTTCACATCAACGCTCACCGCGACCGCGACAGGAGGAAGAGAGGAAAGAAATGCTGCTGAGAACCGAGAGAGAGATGAACGCTGAGGAACCGCGGTTCTCCGCCTCACGTTACGTTTCACATTATGTCTATGCGTGACTTTGCACTGATGAGAGGAACTGGAACTGAACCTGGAACTGGAACTGGAACTGGAACTGGAAGCCACGATAAAGTACCCGAATGGTGTGTTGTATTTTTTTTTTTTTTTTTTTCTGGTTTTTGTTTTTTTGTTTTTTTTTACAAACGTCTCAGTATAATTTTATGACTAAAATGCAGTCGGTGTTATTACACTGTTATTACACTGTTATTACACTGTTATTACAAATCTAATCAAAGAGCCATTAACAGAGCTGATGTGATTCGTCAATACGTTTATGTCCAATTAAAAAAAAAAAAAAAGTATTGATGAGCCAATTCATGCGTCCAAATTAATCATTAGCAATAAATTACTGTTTTAAAAATGCACTATATTTTTGGTGTCTGTGTCATTTATTTATTTATTTATTTATTTATTTATTTAATGATGTAAACAGATCTAAATATTTACACTCAGGTCCATAAAGCTCATCATTTTTAATGCTTGGTTGTAAATCCTTTGCACTCAATGACCTCCTGATTTGTGGAACTCTCAGACATGAGCAGATGCTGGGTCTCCTCCCTGATGAAGCTCTGCCAGATCTTCACCGCAGCTGGCTTCACTTCCTGTTTGTTCTCATGGCGCTTTGTCTTCGGTTTTACTTCCAGCGCGTGAAACGCGGCTCGGTTGGATTCGGCTCAGGTTGATTGACTCGGCAGAACGTTCCACTTCTTTACCTTAAAACAGTCTTGGGTTGCTTCTGATGTTCGCTTCGGGTCTTTGTCCATCTCCACTGTGAAGCTCCATCCAAAGAGTTCTGAAGCATGAGTAGATAATATCGCCCTGTAAATGCAAGAGGATCCGTTCCTCTGGCAGTCGCACACGCCCAGGCCGGGAGATGAGATGGTTCAGATCACGAGTCGCTCCTTCCCTTCTCCACATTCTTCTCTTCCCATCTTCTGCTACAACTTCATCTTCATCTCATCTCTCCACAGGACGTTGTTCCTTCCTGGTTGTGAAGTTTAGCGGTGGTGTACATCTCATGGTGAAGTCTTCTCTTGATTGTTGACTTTGACACAGATACACCAACCTCCTGGAGGATGTTCTTCATCTGGCCGACTGTTATGAAGAGGTTTTTTTTCCTTCACCAGGGGAAAAAATTCTTGTCATCCGCCACAGTTGTTTTCCGCGGTCTTCCGGGTCTTTTGGTGTTCCTGAGCTCACCGGTGCGTTCTCTCTTTTTAAGAATGTAACAAATAGTTGATTTGAGCGAACCTGACGTTCTCGCGATCTCTCTGATGGGTTTGTTTTGATTTTTTCAGCCTAATGATGGTTTGCTTCACTGGCAGCTCTTCGGACTTCATATTGAGAATTAACAGCAACAGATACCACATGCTGCAAATGCCAAATCTGCTCTAGACCTGTTATCTGCTTACCTGTAAGTGACGTGTAATGAGGGATAACACACACCTGGCCAGGGAGCAGCTGAGAAGCCAATTGTCCAATCACTTTCGGTCCCTTAAAAAGGGGCGGAGCCACACATGTACAAAGTGCTTTAATTACTGCTTAAAGCTGTAAATACGCTGAAAATAAATAAAGTGTAAAGTCTGCGCTTTGAATATAATAAAATATTCATCATTATTTATCTGTTTACATTTTACTGTATAATTTCTATATTTTATTATACTATATCCCCTTCATGCATGATGGACAGTTCAATAACTTTTAATTAAACTGATATTCAGGTTAATTAATAAATAAATAAATAAATAAATGTGTGTGCGCATATCTGAGGAATGAAAATCATTTTAAATAATATATATATATAATGTGTGTGTTTCTGTATCATCTATATATTTTGTAGTGTAAAATGAGCCTTAATGTCTGTTTTTATTTATCTATTTTCTAATTTAATTTAAACTCTGAGACAGAAATAACACTAAATTTGTTAATGTCCGAATGTTTACCGACCTGTTTGTGTATCTATTTATATTTTACTGTATAATTTCTATATTTTATTATACTATATTCCCTTTATGCATGAAGGACAGTTCAATAACTTTTTAATTAAACTGATATTTAGGTTAATAAATAAATAATATATTATGTTGCTTATCTAGCTATTATCTAAAAATTACTAGATTATCTCGCTATATATATACACACACACACACACACACACACACATATATATATTTTACTGTTTTTCTGTATAATGTATATATTTCGTAGCGTAAAATGAGTCTTAATGTATGTTTATATTTATCAATTTTCTAATCTAATTGTACAAAAGGGGTCAATTTAAATAATTTAAAAGCACTAAAATGTGTCTGAATGATTATAACAAAGAAATATGTCATTAAAAGTCTTAAAAATCTTAAAAATAACTGAATAAATCTTTTAAATGGCGGTATTTGTTTACACGGCCGTATGCTCGCAAGTCCCGCCTCCGCGCTGTGATTGGCTAGAATAGCTGAGTCTTTTTTTTTTTAAGCCAATCCTAGGGCAGGTACCGATTCTTTTTGGCTCAAACTGACCAATCAGAGCGCAGATTAGGTTTGTCTTGTCGGCAGTGCCGAGGCGCGTTGTGTGACGTCACCAGCCAGCTGGGAAAGATGGCGGCCGAGAGCGAGTGAGTGATGTTCCGCGGGATGTGTGTAAATACCGAGCCGCTTTAAATATGAGCGGAATTTGTGTGTTTATAAGATGAAGGATATTTAAAAAGATAATTTGTCATGCTAAGATGAGGCTAAGTGCTAATTCTGAGTCAAACTGAGTAATGTTAGCTAAATACTTAGCTAGCGGTTCCTAGCTGTTAGTTGTTGTTTTTGGGTTTTTTTGCTAGCTTGCGAAATATTCAGAGTTAAATAATAATAATTAATAATTCCCTGTAAAATATTCTTTTTGAAGACTGGATAAAGACATGGTGTTTAATTATGTTGAGGTTAGTTTAGTGTAATGTTCGGGTCATTTCAGACCAAGCAGAATATTTAGCTATGTTCAGTGTTACACTATAATAGTAGTAATAATAATAATAATAATAATAATAATAATAATAATAATAATAATAATACTAAGTGTGGTGTTGTTTGCAGCGCCCTGTGTGAGATTGAGGTTCTGCAGTCCATCTATCTGGATGAGCTGACGGTCACACGGAATGATGGGTAAAAAAAAAATCTCATCTTATTATAAACACACAGCCAAAAGTATGTGTACCCCCTGCTAATGAGCGAATCCAGCTGTTTCACAGCTGTGCAGTCTCATTGCACAAACCCTGACAGGATCACGGGCTTCTCCTGAGGAACCTGTGTCTGCTCCGTTTCTGAAGCGGAGACGTTTGAGAGAAAGCACCGGCGCGAGATCTTTCTCTCCGGAGCTTCATGGACCGGGTGTCTCTGAAAGAGAACCGAGGTGAAGTGGACCGCGCTCTGGAGAACCTGTTGGAGATGAGGTAGAACGCTGACTGTGATCCAGACTTCATCAAGCTTCTGTGGTGGAAAGGAAGCGAATCTCCACAGCAGTGTTCCAGGATGTTGTGGAGAACCTTCACCAGAAGAGCGGAGGATGTTTAAAGCTGAAAACGAGAGACGAGTCCGTGTTAATGCTTTCGGAATGAGAGACGTTCGGGTGTTTCTACGTCCTCGTGTCACCATGTGGTGTTTCTCATGATTGTTATTGCACGTAGAAGTGCATGAGATAACTGTGTGTGTGTGTGTGTGTGTGTGTGTGTGTGTGTGTAGAGGATGGAGAGTCAGTGTGATCCTCCACCCCTCCACTGGAGAAGACTGTCTGGCGCAGTTTGTCCGGCTCACGCTCACGCTGGACCTGGACTCAGAGGTGTGTTCTCACGTCACACCAGCTGCTTAAAGGTGCTGTAGATACTGAAAGACCTGGAAAAAACCCACACACTTTATAAGCTGAATTATGCAAATGATTGTGTTGTGATGTCACTGTAACACAGAGGGGGCGTGGCTTATTTGATTAGCAAGCTTCTTAGCATGAGACAGATTTTTTGTTTAATAGGTAGAGTTTAGTTCTAAATTAATATTTTTTAAGTCAGAATTTTATACAGGTGAACGTGTAACTATAAAAGTGCATGCATAATATTTTTCTTTCTTTCTCTCTTTCTTTCTTTTTTTTCTTTCTTTCTTATTATCGTTCGGAGTTTACTGCTTTTTGTGATTAATTTCAGTTAATTTTAAGCAATTAAAATATATTTCTAATTTTCATTTACTTTTTATTTTTGAATAAATTTTAAATAAATATTTTCATAATATATTTTAGGTTCTGAACATTTCTGTCTCTCTATCTGTCTGTTTCTGTCTTTCTCTGTATCTGTCTCTCTCTCTGTATCTGTCTCTCTCTCTCTCTTTCTCTGTGTCTCTCTCTCTCTGTATCTCTCTCTCTCTCTCTCTCTCTGTAATTCTCTCTGTGTCTCTCTCTCTCTCTCTCTGTATCTGTCTCTCTCTCTCTGTAGTTCTCTCTGTGTCTCTCTCTCTCTCTCTCTCTCTGTATCTGTCTCTCTCTCTCTCTGTATCTGTATCTATCAGCTCTGTATCTGTCTCTCTCTCTCTGTATCTCTCTCTCTCTCTGTAATTCTCTCTCTCTCTCTCTCTCTCTCTCTCTCTCTCTGTATCTGTATCCATCAGCTCTGCTGCTCGTCCTCACAGTGGGGAAATGGAACAGCGTGATGATGTAGTGATTTGTACCTCGTCGCCTCTGACTTACTCGTTAGGGATAAATTCATAAATGTACTATTTATATCCTGAATGTATTTATTTCTGTGACGAAGTCCATCATTAAAAGCGCTAAACAAATAAAACTGAATTGAGTTGTGTTTTGTGTTTCAGTACCCGGCGTCTCCTCCCTGCATCTCCATCCACCATCCCCGAGGTCTCTCAGACGACAAGCTGCTCAGGTTCCTGTCCACACTTCACACTCGTCCCTCTCTCTCTCTCTCTCTCTCTCTCTCTCTCTCTCTCTCTCTCTCTCTCTCTCTGTGTGTGTGTGTGTGTCATTAATCCATCTCTCCTGTTCACCTGCAGTTTACAGCGCAGTCTACACTCAGAGGCTGAGGAGTGTGTGGGGACGCCCGTGCTCTATCAGCTCATCGAGGTGTGTGTGTGTGTGTGTGTGTGTGTGTGTGTGTGTGTTCTTCACTCACCTCATGCTGTCTGTCCGTCTCAATGTCCGTCTCTAATCTCTGATTTATTTTCTTTTATCTTCTCCACAGAAAGCCAAAGAGATCCTGACGGAGAGCAACATTCCTCACGGCAACTGTGTGATCTGTCTGTACGGCTTTCAGGTGACGCACCGCCGCTTTAAATAAATCTCTCATTAGTCTCGTGACTCAGACAGGAATTTAAATCTCGGTGTTTTAAATAAGCGATCGTGTAAAACAGCACCGAGAGTCAATATTTATACATTTCAGGGTGTTGATTAATTCTCTAGAACAGCAGCTCTGGCAGTAGCGCAGGTTTATTTATAATTAATGCGCCCGCTCTATTGTCATCACGTTATCGTTTCTATAGTAACAGCTCGTTCACAGGGACGTGTACGGCGAACGCTCCTCTGATGATAAACAGATTAAAAATGTTAACATGGTGAAGGTTTCTGTAAGGAGATGTTTATGTAACACTGATGGAAGGAGTCTCCAGTGTCAGCGCTTTGTAACAGTCAGACGTAACGCTGTAACTTTAAGGTGTTTTTCCGACGTCTTCAGGACAGAGGAGTTTACGCTTCTTTGCGGTTTCTCGGTAACGTGATGTAACAAGCTACGTATTTATTTATTTATTTGTTTGTTTGTTTGTTTATTTTTGAGATAAAGAAAGAGAGGCTGGTGAGGGAGCGACTGTTTATAGCTCTTATAACGTAAACGAGAACAAGAAATGTTTCACCGACGTGTAATTGGATAAAACTATGATGTTTTGTTCTTGAATAAATAAAAAACTGTAATCGTTGGTAAATTGCTGAGGTGTAAGAGGAATAAAACACTCGGGGACGTGCTGTTAGAGGAAAATAATCAACTTCCTTATTAAATGAGCAGTAAACTGTTAATGTGTGCTCGGCTTATCATCAGCTCCTGTTTGACTTGTTTATGGATTTAGTTATTTAAATAATATTTAAAGTAAATGATTAATAATAATGATGTAGTTGTAATGAAGTCTGGGGTTTATGTTGCGTGTGTCAGACAGTTATTCTGCCTCGAAATGAAATTTCACCGTTTTGTTGTTTTTGTTGTCTTTATTGTTTTTGTTGTCTTTATTGTTGTTGTTGTTGTTGTTGTTGTCGTCATTATTGTTGTTTCTGTTGTGAATGTGTTATTGGTATTGTTTTTATTGTTGGTGCTGTTGTTGTTGTTGTTGCTGCTGCTGTTGTCATTGTTGTTGTTGTTGTTGTTGTTGTTGATGTCGGGGTTCAGGAGGGCGAGGTGTTCACCAAGACGAGCTGCTATCATTATTTCCACTCCCACTGCCTGGGCCGCTACGTCACGCACTCGGAGGAGAAGCTGCAGGAGCGAGTGAGGGAGCTGGAGGAGGACAAGACCAGAGACGGAGGAGAGGACGAGGTACGAGCTGAGGCACGACCCTGACCCCATAGTAACACGCTGCGTACGCAGTTAAACGCTCACGCCGTCTCTTACAGGAGCTGTGTGTGGTGTGTCCCGTGTGCAGAGAGCCGCTGAGGTACGACATGAGAGCTCTGCTTTCATCTCCGCTACCGAACTTCCCTCAGGTACTGATACAGCACTGCACACACACATACTACACACACACATACTACACACACTGTACACACACACACACACACACATACTACACACACACACACACACACTGTACACACACACACACACACACACACACACACACACTGTACACACACACACACACACACACTGTACACAGCACTTGTGTCAGAGATGGAAAGATCGAGTGGACAGAGTCAGTGTTGTTCTCAGTGCTAACACTGCACCATTGTCCTGTGTGTGTGTTCAGTGTGTGTGTTCAGTGTGTGTGTGTGTTCAGTGTGTGTGTGTGTTCAGTGTGTGTGTGTGTTCAGTGTGTGTGTGTG
>CM074986.1:536610-550196 GCA_037576825.1 Pangasius krempfi
TGGTGAATGACAGCTGACAGCTTGGGGGATTCTTTACTGGCTGCCTGCTTTCCAATTTGTCGAAAGATCAGGAACATCCCCAGGACAATCATCAGGACACCTGCTATCAAAAATCCAAATATGTAGACATCTTCGACGTCTTCTAGGACAGAGGTGCCAGACAGACGATGTTCCACTTGTTCCAAGAGTCCATCGCGTATCCGGACATGTCGGCTCTCCCGAACCAGCATTCCTTCGTGAAAGGATCGTATCACGATCAAAACACAATTCTATACAGGACAGAGTTGCTGTCTTGCTAATTAATCTAATTAATAATAATAATAATAATAATAATAATAATGGTGCAGAATTAATATGCGCATAATGACATCACTGCCATGGCGTCATAGTGACTCACAGGCGCTGATGGGATTCGATCGAATCACCTACATCACCACGGTGACGATTTACACCAACACATCTATTTATTTATTTATTTATTTATTTATTTATTTATTTATTTATTTATTTAATAAACACCACTTTCATTCTTATCCAATCAGAAATCACACCGGTTCCTATTTTCTTAAATATATATTCGCCGGACTCTGTGATGTCATCACGGGCGCCTGCTGTACTGCCGTTTAAAGCTGCCATCAAAAAGGAAACAGAAAATAAAAACGAACCTCACGGCGGGACGCGTAGCCGTTTAACGCTCATACGTGATCACGTTCAAAGATCAGTCACTTTTCTAGTTTTAAAATTAAAAGTGTTTGTGTCGGCGAGACGAGCGCAAAAACAGATTTTGACAGCTCATCAATCAGATAAGCCACGCCCCCTAAGTTCATAGTGATGTCACAACACGTGAATTAAGTCTAGTGTCAGTTCATTTATTTCTGTTTAAACTCATGACTGAAATGAGAGAAAAAGTTGAAAAGCAAAACTATTGGTAAAGAAGCAGACCGCGTTTTGAGCCAACCACACACACACACACACTCACACACACTCACACTCTCACACACACACACACACACACACACACACACACACGATTCTAATAAACACTGTAGCTATGTAGGTGAAACGACAGTTTACGCACAGTACGAGCAGCTGATGAAGAAATCAGGCCCATGCTCTGCACATGAACATTTCTCAGGGTTTAGAAAGCAGGCCAGAGTTCTTCTGAGCTCACAGACAACTTCACTAGAACATTCAGAACGTTTCTAAGAAGATTCACCTGCAACGTTATAAAAATTACGTTCCTGCACTGTTCTGAATACGTGACGTAATAAGGACTCGCTAACGTGAACCTCGACTGATCGTCTTCAAATCATACAACAGTCGATGAGCTCCTGTGATTATATGCAACTCAGTCGCTTCGTATTAATGACCTTAAAGAAAATTCTCATCCACTCTAAATAAATCCATACGATTCGGTTAGGGGAAAAAGTAATGGCGCCCTACAAAGGAAGAGATGCGCTGCAGTGGATGAGTTGCATTACTGGAAGGCTCTCTGTCACCATTTATTGGCCGTTTTGTCATTTTCAACTCTCTGTGAGCTTTTTACTTTTTTATGGAGTTTTGTGGGTGTGGCTAAATGTAAATGCCTTGAATACACCGTCATTATTTTGTCTTATCAACATGCGCATGAGAGTACGAAGAAAATCAGAGAAACTTTTGTAAATGGTGCAGGAATCTTTCAGTTCAGTTTGGCCGTGAAAACATTTACACACAACTTTACTGAGTGAGAAATGATCCAAGGTAAAGAAATTCTGGAAACATTAACGTTCCAACAACTAAAAATGTCGTAGTGACATCGTAAGAGCATTGATAAATGCGCACCAACAGATTATTACAGTTTATCAATCAAATAGGCCACGCCCCTCGTTCATGGCGATGTCATGACATGTGACTGACTTCTGCTTAAACTCAGTCATATATATATATATTGTTATATAAGTTTTATAATCCTACATCTCCTTTTCGGTTCATTAAAACCAAAACTACTGGTAAAGAAGCTGACGAGTTTCTATCAAGTGACCAGAAACAGGTGTGACACACACACACAGACAGACAGACAGGATGCACTGAACTTTCGAAGAAAATTTCCTTCTCACTGTGTTTATTTATTTATTTATTTATTTATTTGAATATTGTTTACTGTATTTCTGCTCATTTCTGCAGTTTGCTTTATTTGTTTGTTTGTTTGTTTGTTTGTTTGTTTGTTTGTGACGAGATAATTGTAGTGTTGTTATATACATAATATATAATTGTAACCCTACAATTAACTGATCACTAATAGAAATGAGAGTAGAAAAGCAAACAAACAAATAAATAAATAAAGCGAATTGCAGAAATGAGCAGAATTACAGTAAACAACATTTAAAAAAATAAATAAAATAAATAAATAAATAAACACAGTGAAATTATGACATGTCTTTAACCCTCACCCTGTCTGAGTGTCACAGCTCCTACCACAGAAACAGTCGCTTCCTGTATGTGAGTGTGTATGTGAGTGTGTGAGAGTGTATGTGAGTGTGTGAGTGTGTGTGTATGTGAGTGTGAGAGTGTGTGTGAGTGTGTGTGTGTGTGTGTGTGTGTGTGTGTGTCTGGTTGGTGTGCTATGTAGGAAAATAAAAATGAGAGGAAGCAGAGCGTTTCTGCAGAAGCCGAGGCAGAAATTGAGAAGAGCGTCGTCTGGTTCGTGAGGTGAGAATTTAAAAAATCAAAAATATGAAATTTCAGTGTTGATAAGAGAACTCGGCTGTACAGAATTTCCTTACGTTAAAATGTAAGAAATATTTCCCTTTGGTATTGACTGTGTTGAATAAAGCTCACACGGCGAGGAGAACAGCTGAGCACGGACTGAATATATTTATAGATCGCAGCGCTTCAGTTTAGAGCCGCATTCCCCCCCGTGCAGCTCCGACCCTTATCACGTGTCAGGTCCTTGTGGTGCGCTAAACCACACGGTCAGTGCGGACACACAACCGTACACGGTACAACCGTCCGTGACCTAAAACAGAATTCACACAAACCCAGAATTTACTCGTATACAGTTAGAAAAGATAAAAAAATATAAAACTATAATATAAAGGGTATAAAAGATGGGTGGCAGCGACAGTATGACTATATCTGGAATAAAGTGCAGATGTGTGCGCTTGTTTGTGCAATATAATGTTGTGCAACATCAGGCTGAGGTAGTCGTATTAAAATGAAATTGGCAACAGTTATAATAAATGTTTATAAATCTGGGTAATACGGGTAAATTAGCAGGAATGTAGGTGGTGTGGAGAGCAAGTCCAAGCCTGAATGGCCCGTGGGAAGAAGATCCTCCTCGTTGTCTCTGTGTTGTACTTCAGCGAGCAGAAGAGCTTCCCTGCCTGCAACAGAGAGAAGAATCTGTTGTTTGGATTTCTGAGGTCTTTCACTGTCCAGCGCCGCTTGCTGTAGATATCCTGCAGGTCAGGGAGCTTGGTGTGGACGTTGCTCTCAGATGATCTCACCACCCTCACGCCACCTGTCCTGCTTGGTGCTGTTCTCAAACCAGGCTGGGACGCTCTCCATGGTGCAGGTATAAAAGTTCCTCAGCACCTTAGAGGGCAGTTTAAGGTCTAAGGTGGTAAAGACGCTGATGGGTCTTCTTCACCAGGGTGTTACTGTGACAGGACCATGACAGATCCTGCGTGATGTGAACACCAAGGTACCGGAAGCTGTCCACTCTCTCCACTGGGGTCCCGTTGATCTTAAGGGGGTAGAAGATCCTCTCCTGCTTCATGCTGAAGTCTACTATCAGTTTCAGGAGGAGGTTGTTCTCCTGGCCCCAGTTCTCCAGGCTTATCAGAGATCAGGTCCACCACGGCAGTGTTGTCAGCAAACCTGATAACGCTGATAAGTTGGAAATGGCCACACAGTCATAGTGAGAACAGCAGGAGGATTAGGACACCTCCAGTGCTGAGGGTGAGGGAGGATGAGACATGTTCAAATCAGCTCTTTGGATCAACTATTTCAGGTGAATGCTGTGAGCTGACTCTTCCATGGAAAACTCTTTTTGGCATCTGAGCTGCCCATTAGTGTGAGCGGTGAGCCATGTGTTTGACTCTCAGCTGTCTGAATGAAGCACGGAGGATTTTATGAATGAAGCACTCCATATTTTATAACCTCCATGGAGAAGTGATGTGAGAAGGTAGAAGCAAGAAGAACAATCACTGGTCAGAATACGGTCATGAGGGAGCCAAAAGAAAGAGTCGACTCTTATTGCCAAGTCAAACGATTCACATTCACATGACCCATCCTCATTAGTAGTGTTTTTTATTTATTTATTTTTATGTTATGTTACGTTACATCATATTACATTTCTCAGTAGGCTTGTGCGATATAATGATATTATCGTCTCTACACGACATCACCATGATATCCAGCAGCGTTCACTTCAATTATATTATATTATATTATATTATACTATATTACATTTTGTGTAGGCGCTCTGTGAAATAATATCGGAAAACAACGTTATCACCCAGAAATACAGCAAAACAGTAGTCTTTATCTCTCCAATAAAAAGAGAGACGAGCCAATCGACATGTGAGTCTGGAATGATTGACAGCTGCGCAGGTCTTTTGAATAGGTGTGAGATTTTCAGAATAAAATTTGTGTACATTTTCAAGACATTAAACAAAAGTATCAATTATTAAAAATATTAATTTTTTAAAATTGCAGCATGACTTTTTTAGCTGGCAGTTTGTTAACGAAGTTTAACATCGCAATCTATATCATATATCTTACAAATTTCCAAGTATCGTGGTATGATGTTTTTGCCATATCGCCCGTCCCCTAATGACCCACTGTGTTATTCCTCATACGAAACAGCCGATTGGTCGTTAAATCTCCTTTTTTTCTAAATTATTTTTGTAGACACGTCATCGGTTCAGATGTATTTTTTCTATCTTTTTTAATATCGGCGGCACTGATATTCTGTAAGCAGTTTTGTGTTGAATATCATGATGTCTTTACCGTATCACTGACCCTTCGTCTCTTCTCGTTCGGTTAGACGCAGCTCAGACATAATGAGACGCCACTTTCTAAGTAAAAAAAAAAAAAAAAGCTTGACCCGTTTATTTGGAATCAGTACCGAATCATTCCCTCAGCCGGAAAACAACACGATAAAGGAGAAAACCCCCCCAGAAAAGCCACAGATGCAGTTTATTCTCGAACACCGGTGTGTCCTGAACACTTGTGTTTAAGAACAAAAACTCATTACACTTCATAGAAAAAGTGTGACGAAAGGCTTTACTTGGAAATCTGCTCTTGCTGTGAGGTTTTGAAGCTCGAGTCCACGTTAATGTAAGTTAATGAACAGCTCAGCGTTCTGGACACGTCTCTGAACTTCACCAGCACATGCAGGAGGTTTAAGGTAGAGGTTCTGCTCTTCCTGTCTGGTTCATGACCTAAAAAACATGGCCTTGTTGTTGGCCTTGAATTTGAACCCAGCGAATGAAGTTCATGTTAAGAAACACACACACACACACACACACACACACACACATATGTTTGGTACTTTGGCCATGGACTGATGTTTGCATTTTATTGAGACACGGAGTCTCTCTGCTTTATCTGGATGTCATGTGAGTCTGAGATGAGAATGTATGTATGTATGTATGTATGTATGTGTGTGTGTGTGTGTGTGTGTGCTGGAGGTTTTTATTTCCATGCTATAAGAGGAACCTGCAATGACATTTACATTTAAGTTCAACGGGAGCAGTTTTATGTAAATCGATGTGCGAGTGAGACGGAACCTAATTCCAGCTCAGAGCTGACGTGTTGAAGGCGTCTCTGTGAAACAAATATCCGACTCGCTTCCCCTAAATTCTTCTGAAACTCTTCCTGCTCCATATAACCTAATTTGGTATGCAAACGATCATGATTAATCAGTGAACATGCAAACTAGTCCATGACGAGCATTTGTGGTGTTACTGTCCTTTGAAAAGGAGTTTGGTCAGAAACATGCACACCAGTAGCCTGCTGGAGGTCATTCAGGCAGTGAATCCTCCTGTTTCTCCTCGCACAAAGGAGCAGATACCGGTCCTGCTGCTGGGTTGTTGCCCGTCCACGGCTCTGTCCAGCTCACCTCATCTCCCGGTATCTCCTCCATGCTCTTGAAACTGTGCTGGGAGAGACACCAAACCTCCTTGCGACAGCATGTATGGATGCCCTCCTGGAGGAGCTGGACAACCTGCGCAACCTGATTTGGTTGCAGGTACTGCCTCACGCTACAAGTAGTGACAAGACCCAAATAAAAGACAAAACTAGAAACAAATCAGTCAGGAAGGATAAGGAGAGAGCAATTGTCTGTGGCCACCACCTGTAGAAATCACTAAATAAATGATAAGATCATTATATAAATAACTAGTTTATTATCTAGTTCCATAGTTTAATGCCTGTACTTTGTGCCTCATGGTTCAGTGTAGCATTAAAAAACCAAACCAAAAAAAACGCTACAACCCAAAAAAACATGGCGTGTTTGATTCAGTTCCTGCACCTGATTCGATTCCGAGTCAAATCGCTTTTTCAGCACCTGCACCAAAGGAGAAGATCACGCCAGGGTTCCATTAAGCACGCTTAACGTTAATGCAAACAAGTCGGACTCGATGCCAACAGCGTGGACGGGGACGTCTTCGCCACCAACACGTCTAGTGCTTCATGTTACTAATGTGTGTGCTCCTTTAAGAAATACCCTCAAAATACACTTCAGGCAGGAAGGAAGCTATTAAAGATTAAAGATTAAGCTATTAAATGATTTCTAAGGAGAATTTCAAATGGACCGATGGCAAAAATCTTAGATCTCCAGAACATGGCCTTGACTTCCTGAACATGAAATGAAATGAAAGCCTTTATTGTCATTGTATATCTCTGTATACAACGAAATTAGGAGCACTGCTTCTGACTGGTGTTAGAAAAACAAACATATAACATTAGACAATAAATAAGACTATAAAGTGAGTACACCGTATGGTATAAAAGTATGTATATATGTGCAGCAAGTGCACGGTATAGTGTAAAGTTTACATGTACTGTATATAAGTAGCATGAGCTTGTGAGTAACATCTCTGTTTGACAGACAGGAAGGAAGCTATGAAGGAAAACTGTTTCAGGCATTTGACCTTGCTGTGTCCTTGACCCTGTTTGGGTCGGTTCTAAAATCTAATCAGTTCATCTGCAGGTTACACTGATCATTCTGTTCTTTATAAATCCTACAAATATTCCACCTCTCGCTCTTGAGATACGGTGTTAATGAGAGTCTCGGACAGACGCAGGGACCGTTTGTTCGTGTTTGGTCGTTAAACCTGATCGTATGTGGTACGGAAACCTCTGAGGTACATTTCCACCAGTCCACCTCACCATGAACTTTTGAAATGATTTGAAATCGGCTTTAAGCACACAGAAATCTCGTCTCAGACTTCAACTCCAGCTACAGGCGATGTACTGGAGCAGGTCTGAACACGGCGAGGCAGAGCTTCCATTTCAGCTTGACGGCTAACTGGAGTTCAGACATGGTCAGTTCCAGCAGATTGGTTTCTACAGAACGATCAGATTAAACCTGACTCGATCTGACCGGACAAACACAATGGCTGACTCAATATCATATCAACTGTTGATGCTTTTCCTGGATGTTGTGGTGATGGTAAGCGTGATCATGAACTTAGACTGTACGAGGGGCTAAACGTGCCAAAAATACACACACGGCTGTGTGTCCTGTTAAGAGGAACTGTATGAATCATATAGCAGCAATGAGATTAGTAAAATCATTGATTGTAAAGTTTTCAAGAAAACCTTCATTGTGTACGTTTGTATGCCTTGTCCAGGCTGAAAGTGTAGAGGATGAATGAAGAAGGCTGTTCTTTTGTTGTTTCTTTGATGCTAGCGCTGCACCAGTCAGTGCTACTCGGCTAAAAACCCATGGAGATGGATGAGCGAGAACAAAACCAGGGTGACAGGAAAGAGGGAGCGAGAGAGGAGATGAATCAGAGCAGGACATCAGCGAACAATAATCCACTGAGACCTCACAGAATAGACCTGTGTTAATGAGCGCGTCATATCCGTGTCTAACAAAAGGTCACGCACTTCATCATAGTCTACACGTTTAATCCGTTTCTATTTATAGCGATCTGTCGTGTCTAGAGCGGGAGAAAGGAAGTACAGCTTCAGAAAGCCTTAATAGTGAAAGAATAAAGTCATGGATAGATTTCTGTGTATAAAAACATGTTTGTACAGCTCCTGAGTGTCAACTGAAAAACATTTAAGCCTTCGTCAGGATCGTATGAGTACAGAACCGCGTGAGAAAATAAACCATAAACCATAAACATCACTTAGAGTTAAAACGCGAAGCCTTCAGGACGGAGGAGTTTACGCTTAGATGTCTCTGTAACGTGACAAGCTGCGTTTTTTGTTTTATTAATTACAAAAGAGAGAGAAAAAAGAGCGGCTGGTGAGGGAACGACTGTTTATAGCTGCTATAACGTAAGTGACAACAGGAACTAACTCATTTACATTTACGGTATTTGGCAGACGCCGTTATCCAGAGCGACTTACAATCATCTCATTTATGCAACTGAGCAGTTGAGGGTTAAGGGCCTTGCTCAAGGGCCCAGCAGTGGCAGCTTGGTGTCTTAACCACTTAACCACTTAACCAACGTCTTAACCACTGAGCTACCACTTTATTTAAGAAGGAACTCGCTTCACCGACGTTCCTTCTTAAATAAATCTAAAACTGTAATCGTTGGAAAATTGCTGTGGTGTAAGAGGAATAAAACGCTCAGGGACAAGGTAAGAGTACCTTCACTTCATCACTCTGTATTTTACTGTAACACACACACACACACACACACACACACATAGTGCGTTGTGTTAATTTTTAACGTACAGCTGTGTTTATAATTACTTGTTACTATATTAATAACATCAGCAGTGCTATTGTCATATTTCTGTGTATTTATTAATTACTAATCGAATCTTCAGCTCTTGATAAGAAACTCAGAAAAGCCTTTCCAGGAAAAAAAAAAACAGGAAAAAGCAAAGAGGCGCGTGTTCAAGTGTTACAGCTTTACCTCCCTCCGAAAAATAAACAATATAAACCATCACAGAAATTTTATTATTTTTTTTTTTCAGCAGGGCTGACACTGGAGACTCCTTCCATAAATGTTAAAAAAGAATAAATATCTCCTTACAGATCAGTGATGACACATTTTTTAATCGGTTTATTATCAGCTGAGCGTCTACACGTCAGCCGTACACGTCCCTGTGTTACTACGGAAACGATAACGTATTAGTTATAACGAGCGCATTCATTATAAATAAACCCGCACTACTGTCAGAGCTGCTGTTCTAGAGAATTAATCACCACCTCCTGACCAGTCAGAGTCCAGCACTGTGCACTGCCTGGTGCTCCTGACTGCTGAGTCTTTCAGCCAGAGATTCAGTATATTAGAGATTCAGTATATTAGAGATTCAGTAGTGGAGTCGATTCACGATTCGTTTGAAGAGGATTCGATTGTGAAACGTGCTGCACTGCACAACTCTTTCGTTCCTCTGTTCGCTCATTTCTCCAGCCTCTTTTACTCGGCAGGTTTTTAGATTTCTTAGCAGAACCACAGCAGAGCGTCTTGTGCTCCAGAGCAGCACACGATCCCACTTCATTTCATTTCACTGAAGTTCAATAAACACTTCGTCTGAACGCGTTTCATCTCGTGTGGCTGAAACAGTCCTGATATCAAACACAGCACAACTGACTGCCAGTAAAATCCACAGTCAGGACTAACTTTCACCTCTCTGTCTCTCTCTCTCTCTCTCTCTCTCTCTCTCTCTCTCTGTCTCTCTCTCTCTCTCTCTGTCTCTGTCTCTCTCTGTCTCTCTCTCTGTCTCTCTCTCTCTCTCTCTCTCTCTCTGTCTCTCTCTCTGTCTCTCTCTCTCTCTCTCTCTCTCTCTCTCTGTCTCTCTCTCTGTCTCTCTCTCGCCCTCTCTCTCTCTGTATCTCTCTCTCTGTCTCTCTCTCTCTCTCTCTCTCTGTCTGTATCTCTCTCTCCCTCTGTATCTCTGTCTGTATCTCTCTTTCTCTGCATCTCTCTCTCTCTCTCTCTCTCTCTCTCTCTCTCTGTACAGTGCCATCACTCTGGATAACACACTGGTCATCCTCTCAGCTGTGGCTCCAGATGCTGGACGTTATTATGCTCAGGCTGTAAATGACAAGAACGGGGAGAATAAGACGAGTCAGCCAATCACACTCACTGTGGAGAGTGAGTAACACACACACACACACACACACACACACACTTTATTTCATTGTGAATTAGTGCTGAGTGTATGTGTTAAGGGTTAAGGAGACAAGTTTTCTTGCTGCAGGGACTGAGATATGCCTGTACAGGTGTGTGCGTGTGTGCGCGTGTGTGCGCGTGTGTGCGCGTGTGCGTGCGTGTGTGCGTGCGTGTGTGCGCGCGTGTGTGCGCGCGTGTGCGCGCGTGTGTGTGCGCGTGTGTGTGTGTGTGTGTATGACAGACCTTGCCAGCAGCTGCAGTGGTGTATCAGCACTCAGCAGAGACTCTGCAGGTGAAATACTGCAGAAATAATCTCTCTCTCTCTCTCACACACACACACACACACACACACACACACACACACACACACACACTGTAACCTCTCTCTCTCTCTCTCTCTCACACACACACACACACACACACTGTAACCTCTCTCTCTCTCTCTCTCTCTCTCTCTCTCTGTCTGTAGATATCGGTGGTCCTGCAGACCCCATCGCTCCCTCCATTGTTTTCCCCCCCAGGAACACAAGTGTTGTTTCTGGAACCTCAGAGGTCACCATGGAGTGTGTGGCCAATGCCCGGTCAGTGACCTTTCACCTTTGACCTTCTGCCTCTGCAGCTTCATTTTTTTCAATTTTTAAAAGTATACTGAAAGTCCTTCTCTCTCTGAATCAGGCCACTGATAAAGCTGAGTATAAGCTGGAGGAAGGACGGTGTTCCTGTGCGTTCAGGTCTGAGTGACTTTAATCGCAGGTTGACCCTCCTTAGTCCCACCATCGCCGATTCAGGATTTTACGAGTGTGAGGCAGAGCTACGGAGCAGTAGCGTACCGTCCGTTAGTGCAGGAGCATTTCTGCATGTGCTGGGTAGATACAGATCCACACCCAAACAAGCAAACAAACAAACAAACAAATAAATAGGTCACACAATTTTATCCACCATAAGATAAGCGCGCCTCAGTTTTTCTGTGCTTGTGTTACCTCTGACCTTCAACCTCTGCTCCCGTCTTTCAGAGCCTCCACAGTTTGTGAAGGAACCAGAGAAGCACATCACTGCTGAGATGGAGAAGGTGGTGGATATTCCTTGCCAGGCAAAAGGTAAGTATATATATATATACACACACATCCAATAGTAAGTGAACAGCGCTATGTAAGTACAGGTGAGACGCAGTGTGATCTGAACTCAAACCTTCGGAGGTGGTCTGGGATCTGGGATGCATATGACCACATAACATTTGTAGTCTGAACACAAATCATTGCCCTCGCTGGACAATATGGGATCATTGTGAGACTGTTTAGACATTGAGCTGAGAGGAAGAGCTCTCTGCCGCTAGGCTAATGGATAAAGACGATGCTAGAACAGCAAGGACAAAAGCAGCTGCTTTTTGTAGCTTCTTTCTTCATCCCATATAAATGGAGACTCCTTCAAAATGTCAAGTGTAAATGGCTATGTCTTTCAGCTCTCCACTTGTGATCGGATCACTTGAGGAGGATGTTAATACCAGGTGTGTGTGTGTGTGTTCTCAGGTGTTCCCCAGCCTGATATTGTGTGGTATAAGGATGCGGTTCCCATCAGTCCATTGAAGAATCCTCGTTATCATGTTCTAGCTGGTGGAAGTCTACAGATTAATGGCCTTCTGCCTGATGACACTGGAATGTTCCAGTGCTTTGCTCGCAATGCTGCTGGAGAAGTGCAAACCAACACCTACCTTGCTGTCACCAGTATGTATACAGTGTGTGTGTGTTTGTGTTTATGTTAAACATAGGATTTTAGGATAGCAGATTCTGGGATAAATAGATCTATAAAGCCAGAAGGATGCAGATAAATTAGGACAGGAACTGAGATCGGAGCAGAATCATAAGAATCCATTTATTTCTGTAAAGCTGCTTTGTGACAATGTAAAGCTGCAGTGAAAGTCTGCAGCCGGACCACAATCTGAGGCTGAGGCAGTATCAAGTATCGAGTAAGACTGAAAATGGAGTCTTCCTGACCATGTGACCTGGAGCCTGACACTTGTGGAACTCCATCAGCTTCAACAACAACAAACTCTAATGCCAGAAGGAATAAAGCACCCGAGAAGAGCAGGACTTCACCACTGAAGGCCAGAGAGGGACTTGCAGAGCTGAGACCAGAGACTGCATCCAAGGCAAGCAATACCTCAGAACCCATGAGCAGATGGAGCAGAGGCGCCAAAGGTCAGCATGGTCAGGGGTGTTAGCATACACATCTAGCAGATCTCCAGCAGCCAGAGAGGACCTTCACATCCAGGGGCAGAAGGACATTCTCTTCCAAAGTCAGAGGTAATTGTGTACCCCAGACCAGCAGGACTTCAGCAAGCAGAGACAGAGGGACTTGTGCACTCACGCACAGCAAGACTTCAGGTTTTCTCCCACAAATTGCACGTTTTTAGCACTCAAGATGAAAGAGATTTGCGTACCAAAGACTGAATGAACAGATTGCCCAAGATCAGAGGAAATTATTTGCCAGAGACAGAAGGAAATATGAACGTATGATGAAAGGGAATTATGTAGCTTAGTCCGGCGGGAAGTATGTACCCAAGATCAAAGGGAATTATTGGGAATTATGTACCCAAGATCATGGGGAATTATGTACCCAAGATCAAAGGGAATTATGGGGAATGGTATCCCCAAGATCAAAGGGAATTATGGGGAATGGTGTCCCCAAGATCAAAGGGAATTATGGGGAATGGTATCCCCAAGATCAAAGGGAATTATGGGGAATGGTGTCCCCAAGATCAAAGCGATTTTTGAAGACTTTTGCACCCAGGATCAGAGAGAGTTACAGTATGTGCCCAAAGCAAGAGGGATTTTTGTGACAGTGGAACTGAAGGAATGTTTTTGCAGGGATGTAATGTGAAGTCTAGAACTGGCACACTGCCAAAAATCCAATTTAAGGTGCATGACTTAGAAAGATTTGCAAATATATATTATTTACCTTTACCACAGGATCTGGAGATCCAGAGAATTCTAGTAGGTATAGGATCTGAGGTTAGCTGGTTTCCACTCATCCATATTAAGAATAAACACAGTAGTACTCACACTTGTTCTGTGCACTTTCACACACACACACACACACACACACACACACACACTCACACACACTCATACACACACACTCACACTCACACACACTCACACACACTCATACACACACACTCACACTCACACACACTCACACACACTCATACACACACACTCACACTCACACACACTCACACACACTCATACACACACACTCACACTCACACACACTCACACACACTCATACACACACACTCAC
>CM074986.1:556422-571767 GCA_037576825.1 Pangasius krempfi
ACAAACATTTTTCTGTAGCGTTTCATTCTGTGCTGGAAAACTAATGTCTGGAGTCTAAAAGGTTTTTGTACTGAATCAATAATGTAGAAGTCAGAAAATAAACCTCTATAACAAAGTCTGTACTAAAAAAAAAAAAAAACAGGGTCCCTAAGACTTTTGCACGGTGCTGTATTTTTTCTTCAGTTATCACAAATAACAAAAATGGTCCTGAAATAAAAGTGTATTTTAAGACATGAATCATGCAACAATCAAAATGATATTTCTGAATGTGCACCTGTTGAATTTTTCAGGTTTTCTCCTGAAATATATATATATATATGTCATTTTGATAGTTTTTTTTGCCAAAGATCCTGTGATTAAATATATACTCTTTTACTCTTCAGGGTGTATTATTATTATTATTTACAGCGTATGCTCCACATGTTCACCCTTACAGTCTACACCCTGTAGTTAGTTGCAATAATCTGCAAAAATGTTCTGTTTACTTGAATACTGTGATATAAGCCAATTAAAAATGTATAATATCTGAATAAAAAAAACGATTGCAGGATGCATTTTTGTTGCAAATTTGTTAGCTTTCTTCATCTGTACATAGTTAAAACATTTTTATCGTATGGTTTGTGTTACTCTGGTTCTCACAGTCGTTCTCTCAATCATACAGGTGCGTGGCTCATCCCGACATGTGACGCTCAAGGTAGTTTTATTCTCTTTTCTCTCACTCTGAGTGTAGTTTAGCGTTTGGACCTCTCTCTGATGGAGCTCTCTGAGCGCTCAGAGAACTGAGAAAAGGATTTTTGTTGCACGACCCTAAAGTCTGTCTGAAAGCCGATACGCACGTGTTGACTGATCTGCAGAATGCGGAAGGCCTCTTGTGGGAACTCGGATCGTAGGAGGCAGCGAGGCGCGAGATGGGGCGTGGCCGTGGCAAGTGGACATCCAGATGGGAACAAGCGGCCATGTCTGTGGAGGATCCATCATCTCCAGTGACTGGGTTCTGTCTGCGGCACACTGTTTTCCCAAGTAAGCCCTTAGTGCTTCATGGTCTATAGCTGCTCGAGTTACAGGAAAGCTCTTGTTCCACCTGCACCATTCAGTTCAGTTTCTATAGCGTTTTAACAATGGACATTTTCACAAAGAAATCCGGATATAGATTTTAAATTTATAACTTTATCCCTGACTGTGTTCAAAGTGCCAACTGTGTCATTCATTATAGTTTTTACTTAAAGCCTGTTGTATCGAGCTGAAGCTGTTAGCTGTTCAGTGATGGAGACTCGAGTGCAAACGGTTCTTAGCGATTCCAGTCCTAAGTCTATCCAAGGAAGAACATCCACAGCCATATTTATGGTTCCTACGTAGAACCATCTACAGTAATCTCATGGTGATCTTTAGGTTGTCTGTGTTGGAGAACATCCTCAGCAGCAGCGAGTGATTTTCAGGAGAACTCCACCAGCTGTAGGGGATCAGGATCAGGATCAGGATGGATCAGGCAGCTCTGGAGAGCAGAAGGAGTCAGGATCACTGGTATCTCAGGAGTAGCATGTGTAGAGAGAGATCTTATTTTTCCATTCAGTTCTGCCCTTCAGAAGCTACATGGTTCCCAGAAGACAAAATAATAACAATTTACACCGATCATCCTGTTCAAAAGTTTACACCCCCTTAATGCTCTTAATGCATCTTGTTTCCTTCTTGAGCTTCAGTGAACGTCTGCAGCTTCTGTAATCGCCGTGTTCGAGTCCCTCAGCTGTCCTCAGTGTGAAGAGACGGATCTCAGCATCATAGAGCTGCTGCTGGAAAGGAGTCGAACACGCAGAAGATGCTGGAGAAGCAGAGAAGGTGCAGGACCTGGAGGATTTTACTGAAGAACAGTGTGCAGTTTAACTGCTCAGGACAAACAAGAGCCTCATGAACAACTTTCACAAAACATAAACACAGCCGCTGATCATCAGGAAACACACACAGGATTAATAATCGAGCGCGTGGAGACTTCTGAACCGCTTCATTTGTGTGAATTCAGTTATTATTGTGTCCTGTGGACGAGACGCAAACATCTGCTGTGTGAAATCGCTTATTCAGGGCTCTTTAAATAAAAAACCCAATGCAATTTGTTATGTTCAACCTCCTCCTTCTGATGCACTCTCCTCTAGCATGTAGGTGATTTAGGAGATAAATCACACAACTTTCCAGGAGTGGCCTTGTTCTGCTGCCTGCCTTCCGGGTCCTTCCCCTCGGCCAGCGCGTGAGAGTGAGACATCAGGAAAAATCACAGCCTGTGTGTTTGTCAGCACATTTGCACACATCTGTTGTTCTCCTCAGCCACGTGTACGAGACGTTTAATATGCCTCCGTGGAGAATTAAAAGAAAGGAGGAAGACCGAGGGAGGGAGAGAGCGAGTGACAGATGGAGAGCAGGAGGTTTAAATATTTGTGGGGATTTTTTCTGCCTGGAGATAAATATTTCTCTACACGATTTCCTGCCTTTCCACTTCTGTGTTCAGGACTTGTGTATAAATTAAGATTTAAAAGTCAAGGAGTCAGAACTGTGTCTATTTTTCATCTACACTGTTATCTTGTCTGCAGTGTTGCCTTTAGTGTCCGTGTGGAAGAACTTTTCCTTCATTCTCGTTTAATACTGTAACTCCAGAGAGCTGCTTGATTCTGCTCTCTGATTGGTCAGAAGGTGTGGATTAATTCTCTATGACAGCAGCTCTGACGGTATTGCATCTCCAAATCACAGATTTATTAATAATTAATGCGCTCGTTCTAATACTTTATTGTTTCTATAGAAACAAAGCCAAAGCCAACATCGAGATCCAGGCTGTGAGCGAGTTTACCAGAAATACCGTCAGCCAGCGTCCAACATCTGCTCCGTTATCTCAGAGTTATCTTTTCAAGAGGCTTAATAAAGGATTATGACTATAAAATGCTGAATTGTTTTAATTAGTTATTTTCAGGTTGTTAATTATGTTCATTTTTTTTATTTCATAGTATTCCTAAACCTAGCTATAACCACTGAAATGAGCTTCTCAGAAAAAAGGTAAACAGTGAACACTATTAGAACAGGTCCAGGAAAATGCTGGAAACATTTAACAGAAAACAAATGGGTAGTAAAGAGGAACAGTCTGGTAGCTTGCCAGCTAAGAATGGTGCACGCTAGTCACGTAATGTTATGCTAGTGTCCAGTATCCAGTCGAACAAGCACAGCCATGTCGCAAATATGTCTATCTATCCATCTGACATTTCACAGAAATGTGATTAATAAGAAAAAGTTTAAAAAGGGACTCTTTTTTTAAATTATTGTTTTCTGTAAAGAGGTGTTTATGTAACACTGATGGAAGGAGTCTCCAGTGTCAGCGCTTTGTAACAGTCAGAGGTGAAGCTGTAACTTCAAGTTTTCCGTCGTCTTCAGGACAGAGAAGTTTGCGCTTCTTTGCGGTTTCTCGGTAACGTGACGTAACAAGCTGCGATTATATTAACTTATTAACTACAAGAGAGAGAAAAAAAAGAGGCTGGTGAGGGAACGAGTGTTTACAGCTGCTATAACGTAAGTGACAACAAAAACTAACTCGTTACTCAGACGTTCCACAACATTGAACGGATAAGAAGTATGACGTGTCGTTGTTTAATAAATTAAATTTGTAATTTGTCATTGGAATAAAACACTCGGGGATGTGCTGTTATAGGAAAATAATCAACTTTGTGGTGGATAAATGGGATTATTCGGACCGCATCACACCACCACATCGTGTTTCAGTCCTTACATCATGAGCGGAGTATTAAAGTGAGCAGGACAAACCCACCTGATGAAGGCGTCTCCCTTCACGTTGGGTCCGATCACCTCCATGCTGCTGGTGTAGACCAGGTGCTGAATCCCGAGCTCCTTACACACCTTAATCACGTTTTCTGTTCCTGTAAACGACAGCGAAGACGGAAAAGCCACGTCAACTCGCATTCCTGTGCTTTCACACGACAAGTGACCCAATTTCTTTTCTCATTCTGTGATTGTATTATAACAAATATACGATCAGACCCATTAAACTCATTACTGGAGATTAATTGCTTGAAGCTTCTCTATTTAATGAACAGATCCTTTGCTTTCTTTTTAAGAACAAATGCTTGAAATGGGCCAAATGATTACATTATCACAAAGTAGAGATATCTCATGTAGCTCTGGTGTGCGGAAATCTATCTGATAACTCTCACTGTGAAACGATAACAAACGTCCTGTAAAGCTGCTTTGTGAAAGTGTCTCCTCTTAGAAGCGCTATACAAATAAACCTGAACTGAATTATAATGTTAAACCTATTTCTAATCATTTTTCTACTTCAAGCTTGAAACTTTTTTTGATTAAGAGATCATTTTCAAGCTTGACATGAGTAACAGCTGCTGAGAAATGGACTTAACACAACAAACATACGATTCCTGTGAGAAACATGATATCTATGCTCATGTTTGAAATATTTTACTAACTAAGGTATTATTTTTTGCAGTGTGCTGTACAGAAACGTCTTAATACATGACAGACTTGCTGGAAAGTCTGTTTTTAAAACATGACCATGATCCTGTGACGAAGTTCCAGGATACAAAATAAATGTCAAAGCAATTTTCAAGAAAATACAAGGTTCTTAGATTCCTTGACACATTTTGTGATAAACTCTTGTGCAGCACAGATTTTTACATTAAATTATTTTTTTACATTTATATTAGTCTGGTGGAGGTCTGGGTTCCATCCAGGACATTTACTTGACCTTTCATTTTCATCGGTCTTCTAGAAAGATCTTGCACGTCTCCGAGGCGTGGCTCATCTTATTAAAACAATGTCCAGCTCACTCATCCAACTGAAACAACTGGTGGAAGGCACGGTACTGCAGGGAGTTATGAGAAATATGTTGGACGAGATGGTCACGGACCTGGCCAAGATCTTCTACTGCATCATCTGTAAAGTATCTCAGCGGACCACATCTTGTTTTTTCTGTTAACCTCATAAGTGAGTGGAGAATAAAGACTTATTGTTTTTTAAGGCCTTAAATGTTCGTCTTTCTTCTCAAGATGAGCCTCTGGCTCTTACTAGGTGCAGCCCAAAACTCTAAACAAGCCGGCTCCGTTCCTGGATCCGACCTTCTCCAGCCTGTGATCCGGAAATGGATGTTTTTTATATTATTGCAGAAAAAAAAAGCTTCCTTTAAATGATAATAAGATAATAAGAGGCACTAATGCAAAAAGGACAAGCATGTGATGAAGTGGAGACTGTTCCCACCCTGAAGCTGATTATTTTCCTCTAACAGCACGTCCCTGAGTGTTTTATTCCTCTTACACCACAGCAGCTTACCAACGATTACAATTTTTTATTTATTAAAGAACGACACGTCATACTTTTATCCATCCGTTAAACGTTTGTTTTAAAACGAGTTGGTTTCTGTTGTCACTCATGTTATAGCAGCTATAAACAGTGGTTCCCTCGCCAAACTCTCTTTTCTCTTAACGTTAATATAAATAAAAAACGAATAATCTGAAAGCGTAACCTCATCTGTTCTGAAGAAGTTGGAAAACTCAAATTTATAGCTTTTCCTCTGACTGTTGCAAAGAGCTGACACTGGAGACTCCTTCTGGAAACTTTAAATAAACATCTCCTTACAGAAAACATCTGCTGTGCTGCTCAGCCACGTGTTCGAGACATTTAATATGCCTCATATGTCTGTGGAGAATTAAACAAAAAGAGGGAGGGAGAGAGAGAGAGAGAGAGACAGAGAGAGAGGGCAGGAGGTTTAAATATTTCTGGGGGATTTTTTCGGTGTTGCTCCTGGACAGAAAATTGATTTTATTTCTCTACACAGTTTCAAGAAAAACAGCTGCTTTTCCATTTCTGTGCTCAGGACTTGTGTATAACTTAATTTAAAAACATTTTTAATTCTCTCTCAGAGTCAGAACTGTGTCTGTTTTTCACTGTTTGCACTGTTCTCCTGCCTCAGCGTTGCCTTAGGCTCTTGATGTCAGAACAGAGAACTTTAGCTCCTGTGTTTTATCGTCCCGTGTAAAGTAGCCTGTAGCTGTGTGATTAATTTATCTCTTTTTACCAGAGGCCGTAAAATGCAAATGCGCCTGGTTTTTTTTTGTTGAATGGCTCATATAAAAGTATGAAAGTAGACATTTGCTGCTTTAATAATTTGCAGTTTTTCTTTTGCAAGTATTTCTTTTTCTTATTATCTAGCCTACTAGGTTTAAATGTTATTTTATTGTGCCGGTTGTATACGGTGTTTTACTATCAAAAAGCTTTAGCTGTGCTGTCTGGTTGATCTCTGTACCAGTGTTATTGTGGAGAGGTGTGGAGAGGTGTGGGCTCACACCCCGGCCTTTTTCCACCATCCTGCTCACCAGCAGCTAAACACAGAGTCAAGATTCTCTACACACAGAAGTGAAGTGAAGTGCAGTGCAGTGTGGCAACCCATACTCGGAATTTGTGCTCTGCATTTAACCCATCCAAGTGCACACACACAGTAGTCTGTGGAGAATTAAAGCTGCGTGTAGTGAACACACACCCGGAGCAGGGGGCAGTGCCGGGAGCAGTTGGGGGTTCGGTGCCTTGCTCAAGGGTCTCACCTCAGTCGTGGTACTGAGGGAGGAAGAGACGCTGGTCATTCACTTCCCCACCTACAATCCCTGCCGGACCTGAGACTCGAACCCACAACCTTCAGGTTCACCTTCAGGTTACAGGTCCGACTCTCTAACCATCAGGCCACGACTGCCCCGAAGCCTAACGCTGTGATCGAATAATTTGTTTGTTTATACTGATTCCAAATGTCTCATATCGCTAAAAGTCGATCTCCGTTTCAGAGTACGTCATAGTGTCATAGAATGGTATGATATATACTATTATATAATATATATATACTATATATTATATATATAGAATATAAAGGTGCAGTAACGGTATTATTAATGCTAATTCAGCGTGTTATCACACTGAGTTGTGTAGATGCAATGTCTTTAATAAGTGAAGCTGCTGATGTCTAATATGCCACATATTTTCATTATCAGGGGAGCTAAGAAGCGCGAGAATTAAACAAGGAAGCAGACATAAAGAAATGAGAATCACTCGCTGTCCTCTCTCTCTCTCTCTCTCTCTCTCTCTCTCTCTCTCTCAATGCACTTTTCTATAAGTCATCAATTTTTGAAACGTCCTGCATTTCCCGCTCAGGCGCACTGTCAGTAAGGCGAACACGGCCGGCTCTGTGACTCTGCAGCGACGCTCTTGGTCTTTGTCCTGATGATCTCGCCTTTATCTCTCTTCTCTGTATGTGGTATTTATGCTGTTTGAAGCGAGCCCTCTCAGTAAACACGGCTTTGTTTGAGCCAGTGTAAACACGGCGATCGCACTGGAGTGCAGAGCAAAACAAGCGAGACCACCAGTGAGAGAGATTCGACCTCACTGCAGGACATGAGGCGAACGTGCTGCGTGTGCTGGAATGCAGCTTTTTACGTGAGACATGTTACGCTGAGCCGGAGGACAGAGATCCGGGACCAAAAAAAAAAAATACAATTCAGAAAGAAAACGACGCTGTTAAATGATTTATTTATATTATTTGTTTAGTCTTTCTCATCGGCTCCGTCCGTGTTCTCCAGGCTCGGTTGATTTTTCAGATTTTTGTAAAAAAAAGTCTCTTTGTATTTTCCGTCTCCGTATTTCTGACCAATTAATAGAACGAATAGAAAACAAATGCAAAGAAACAAAACAGGCTTGAAAGCAGCATTAGTATAATGTAGTGTTTATTAGATGCTCCATGATATTTTACTCTCTCTCTCTCTCTCTCTCACACACACACACACACACACACACACACACACACCTAAGCAAAAATGCAGAGCATCTGAAAGGGGCTGAAGATGGTTCTGGTTCTGATAGTCAGTCCAGCAGCTCTGACAGTAGTGCAGCTGCCAATCTCAGGTTCATTTAAAATGAATGCGCTGGTTCTACTACATTGTGGTTTCTATAGTAACAGCTCATTCACACGGACTCATATGGATTGAAAAAAAATCATTGATACGGTGATGTTTTCTGTAAGAGGAACCGTGTTTACGTAACACTCATGGAAGGAGTCTCCAGCGTCAGAGGTAAAGCTGTAACTTTAAGTTTTCAGGACAGAGGAGTTTACGCTTCTTTGCAGTTTCTCGGTAAAGTGTAACAAGCTGCGATTTTTTTTTTCTCTTATTAACTTTAAGAGAGAGAGAGAGAGAAAAGAAAGGCTGGTGACGGAATGACTCTTGATAGCTGCTATAACGTAAGTGACAACAGGAACTAACTAACTATCTTGTTTCACAGGACATTAAATGTAACTAAATGGATAAGCCGTATGACGTGTTGTCTTTTTCATAAATAAAAAAATTGCTAAAGAAATGTCACTCAGGTTACTTAGATGTGATCACTGTTATTATGTAAGAGAGAGAGAGAGAGAGAGAGAGAGAGAGAAAGAAAGGGGTGTGTGTCATACTGTCAGGTTCGTGACAACGCTACAGAAAAGAACGTAAACAGGAAAGTGTGAAGCGTTTTATATAATTCAGTTCTACGTAATTCCTGTACTAAGTGAACACAGAAGAGTCCGGGCTGCAGTTTTTCACAAGGGAGGGGTGGAGTGCGCGATTACATACGAGTTCCATATCAGATGCAAGCACAGACATGGAAAACAAAATAAAAGATAATATCTAAAAAAAAAAAAAAAAAAAGTTCATCTTAAAAAACATAGACTAAAGGCAGAAAAGATTGCTTCGAAGGTCTTATCTCTCTCCGTGCGTGTTTACTTACAGCCAGATCCAACAAATTAGGAGCGGTGTAACGATGCCACGTGCCGGAGAGAGACGCGAAGACAGAAACAGCTAAATAAACCCGTTTTTAATGTTGAAGTGCTGCGACGAGGAACACGTTCCTGTTTATTCTGAATCGCTCAGCTGGATAAACGATTGAAGCTATTTCACTTGAGGAACTTTTACATACTATCTTTGTAAGAACCTTCCATTGATATAATAATGAACACAGCTAATTAATGTTATGCTACACCTGAAACTAAGCCTAACCTTAACCTCAGGAGACCTTTCAGCTCTTTCAGGTCAAAACTTTCATACATTCCTATCCTTGTGGGGACATATGGTCCTCGCCAAGATATAAAAACATGCCCCACACACACACACACACACACACACACACACACACACACACACACACACACACACACACAGTGATTGGATCACAACTGTACTATTCAGGCCATGTCATCAAACTGCTGAATTTCTTTGGAAATCGCTGTTGCACCATATTTCCTGTGAGGTTTATTGTTTATCAATCTACCAGCAGGTTCTCAGCTGCCCACTGTGCTAAAACGGGATGCAGTTTATGATCACGGAGGTACCAGCTGTTCACCACTGAGTGACGCTCCAGGAAGGGAGAGGTGGCAGGGTTGTGCAGAGGAAATACGTGGACTGAGTTACTTACTGGCAGGAAAAGCTGAATTTTACACGTAGGCTTGAGAGTCATAAAATCTGACCCTGAGTGTGAAAATATTTATACATTTTCTCGGAATTAAAGCGGCCATATGCTTCAAATGACTGCACTGATGATTCTCTGATTCTCTCACCACACTTAATCCCAATGTCATCCACAGGAGTATTTATATCAGCTGTTCAACAAATATTAATCTTCGTTAATCGTCCTCATTCCTGACTCTGTTGAAATATTAATTACCTCATTTGAGTCAGCAACGATTTAAATAATGTCTCTGTTTTACAGTGTGTTGATTTGCTCGATGCTGTGTAATGGCAAACATGGTCAAACATGGAAACTGCGCTAAAACAAGCATTAATAAATAAAGGCCCACTGAGGCAGGATTAATGCTGCCCCATGCTCGGGGATGGAGTAGCAGAGACGGCCGTCAATGTCAGGGTTGCCAGATTGGGCTAGTTTAAGAATTCCCTGTAACTACCAGGATGTTGTTTTAGAGCAAATTATCAGAATTAAATCTAATAAATTTCCACAAAGAAAGGCAAAGGGTAATGCATACAGAATCATTTCTATAGTAAAGATCTGGAGAGGGAAAGGGGGATTATGGAGTGGTTAATGTCTGTACATCAGAAATGCATCTGAAATACAGTCAAGCAAAGGTTGAGGTAAAAGAAGAAAAATGAATCCGGTTCCCAATTCCTGGATTTTTTGGGTTAGTTTCGGGTCTTTTGGAAAGGAGCTGAATCCTGGCAAACCTGGTTTATGATATTATCTCAAACACAGTTGAACAGAAGTACGTCTAAAACGTCTTAATCGAGCTGTCGACTTTCAACTCTGTATTATTACTCTTAAAGTTCACTAGATAGTAGCCTGTAGCTTACGTCAAGAGTGAAAGCCTCTCCTCTTCATTTTGTATGAAGCTTTGTCATTATTAATGTCATTATTAATGCCTCTAGTCATGAGCCGCCGCTGCTGCTGAATATCTTACATCCTGCTTATTTCTAACACATTTCATACTTCTGTGCATTATCTCTCTACACCTGAATGCCGTAATGACTAATAATCTCACTATCCGTCTGTCGCCCAGAAGAGGACGGGATCCATTCTGAGTCAAGCTTTCTCGTCACTGTCACTTCTGACCTGTACGTTAAGGATCTAAATCTTCATCCTGATCTGTATTATAAAAGTGGAAAACAAAAAGAACTACACTACAGACCTGTTTGTATGGACACTCCGTGCAGCTAGGGGGCGCCGAGTAATTCTGAGAAAGTGACGTGAAGTGGAGAACGAATAAACAAAACCGCTGCGGTGACGATGAGATGTAGATTTGGTTTATTTTGTAAAGGAAAATTATTTTTAAAAAAAATAAATAAATAGCTTGATGAGGTATTCCCTCAAATGAGTTCATGCAACTGTGTAATATTTGGACCAATCACAGACAGGGGGCGGTCTCATAACGAATGACACGGCGTTTCAGAGCCGACAAACTCAACACACTGTTAAAAAGACAAACTCAAACCAGCATGTCTTTCTTTCGTCTTTTTGTTAAAGTCAACAGCTGGTTTTAATTAAAAAGGAGAGAACTCAAGCTCAGTGAGCCAGAAGATGATGCACCTAAAACACTTCCAACTCTTCTTCCATCCTCCCCTAATGTTCCATCACTATTTCTGTTTTTCCCGATGAAACCTCGCCTCTCCTTTCCCGCACTTTTCTAATATCTGAGTTGGAAACACTGATGCGTTTCCTCAGAGATGAAGGATTGCTGCAGATGCTGGGATAAAAGTTTAAAAGTTCAAAATGAAATAGAGCATGAAAATGAAGAGCGAGAGAGAGAGAGAGGGAGAGAGAGAGAGAGGAACCACAGATCTAGTTCAGGGGATTTACACATTCTAGCTCTTTAAAGATGTTCTACTGTAAGGGGAACCACACTTTAGGGTGCTGGACGCAACCTTTCTGTAAGTATAGCATCCTAAAACTTTCCACAGGCAGCTGCAGATTTACGCTGAGCTTCTGCTTCATCAGGGACGTTTCTCCTCGTTACAGCTTGATAACTAGCTAATATTTTTCTGAGGAAAAAAAAATAGTTAGCTAAAGTGCTGGACGACACGTTCACACGCTAACGTCAGTGATTAACGCCATGCTAACCAGTCAGGTGATCAGGTGGATTTTCAACAGAATCATCAACAGAATTTATTTAGTCACGATGTAAAATGTTTACCCATGAAATCTCTCACAATGGACGACCCAGGAAATCCTAAACGTGGCGCTGTGTACGTGATGACATCATCGCTCATCCCACTCTCTAACACCTTAACATCAAATCCACGTGTGAATCTTTTCTCACCTCCGACGTTGACGCTGTGGATGGTTTTCTCCGGGAATCTGTACCACACATCCACCAGACTGGCCGAGTGAATGACCAGATCAGCTCCACGGCACGCCTCCAAAACGCTGTGGTAATCTGTAATATCACCCTGAGTGACCACCACCTTCACCCGCCCTGAGAGAGAGAGAGAGAGAGAGAGGGAGAGAGGGAGAGAGAGAGAGTGAGAGAGAGGGAGAGAGAGAAGGGAGAGAGAGAGACGGAGAGAGGGAGAGAGAGAGAGAGAAAGAGAGGGAGAGAGGGAGAGAGAGAGAGAGAGAGAGAGAGAGAGAGAGAGAGAGAGAGAGTGAGAGAGTGAGAGAGAGAGAGAGAGAGAGGGAGAGGTGTACAGATTATTAGTGTTAATGCAGGCAGCAGATTGTAAAGCAGTGTGTTAATCTTTAATAAGCAGCAGATGAAGTTGGAATTAATGGGAACTGATTAATGGTAAATTTGTAGCGTTAATTAAAATCCAGTCAGGTTATAAACACAAATTATTTATAATATTCACATGTACATGTTAACCTTTTCAATATTTTCTGCTCCCATTTTATAAATGTTATAACATTTACAACCATTAGACTCAGCGGGAGAAACGGCAGGAACTGCTGTTCTTGGATCAGTGATTTATCACAGGTTTTTTTTTGAGCTGTTGGTTATGAAAACGAGGGACAAGCTGAAATTCCACCATCTCTACTCACACGTTATATCATCTAAAAGTGTGTGTCTAAGATGGTGTGTGTCTATTTCTGTCAGTCCTACACATGCATGAACACACACTCGTCTGTGGATACACTGTGCGTCAGCTCCAGAGTCTCTCTCCGCGCAGAAAGTGCATTCAGGTGATGTATCTGTCTCACACTGGCGCTCCTTTACGCTGTAGAGTCTTTACCCCGAGTGAGGAAACGTGACAAGAGCCAAGATTAACTCTCTGCAGGAAGTGAAACCTCGACATACACGTGAGGAAAAGGGGCAAATCTGTGGTGTATCTGATGATACGTGACATATGACCTGCTCAATTTCCTACCCTGTGAATGCGCTAACCTTTTTCTCCGTATACATACACAGTGTCATTTGCACAAAAAAATCCTCTGGTTTCTCTGTGAGGGAAACTTTCTACGTTCTGCGTAGAACATTACATCTAAATGATTCCCTTTTAGATAAGCTACAAGGCTTTGCTCCTCTCTTTGCTAGCTTTAAGCACCAAAACTGTACATCAGTTGTTCCTCCGCTGGAAAAATACTAAACAAAGTGAAAGAAGAGAAGAAAAAAAAAAAGAGAGGCTGGCAAGGGAACGACTGTTTACAGCTGCTGTAACGTGAAGTGAGAACAGGAACTATCTCGTTTACAGACATTAAAATATAACTATAAACTGATTTAAAAAATGTAATCACTGGTATAAGTGGAATAAAACACTTCATGACATGCTGTTATAGGAAAATAATCAATTTTATTAACTGTGGTATCAGTAACTCTACATCATGTTGGATTCATTATGCACACCGAGTGTTTTATTCCCTGGTTACGGCTAATATAGCTAATAAGTAGTGCAGGTTTATTTTCCATTTTAGTGCACATTTGATAAACTTTACGATTAAAAAAAAAAAGAAAAGAAAGAGAACAGAAAGCCAAAAGGTGGACAATGGTTGGTACACAAATCAACACAGGAAATGTAGGAAAATGGGCGAACCATAAATAAGTTATCGTAAACAAGGTGTCGGGAATAACAATGCTCAGAACTTACGCAAGATAAGCAACATGGGAGAACCAGGAAGTAAACAGGAAGTGAACAGTGGGAGTGGTACAGTACTCAGGAGATGGTGACCTCTGCTGGCGAGGAGGGGTAATGTTCAGCGTTGTTGGTGTGCTGGTTAGTTTAGCTAGTTAATGTCAGTCTGGAACTATTGTCCAAACCGTATGCTTTTTTTTTTTTTTTTTTGGACATTACATGCTTTACAAAAATCACTACACCTCCAAAAACAGGCTTTCTGTGTTTCAGATTATTCGTCTGAATGCACCCAGACTCTCACAAGTTGCTATGACGTCGATGGGATTCATGGGAATTCGCCATGGTCTGTTTTTCTTTGCACATCACTCTTCTTATGATAAAAATGGTTAGCTTTTGAAACGGATAAAGGGTTCATGTATGAAACCGATCAAATGTGTTAAGCGAGGAATAAAACACAAAGGGGGAGTGCTGTTACGGGAAAGTAATCATCAGTGGGGTGGTGTGATCTGACCCGACTTGAGGCGGAGTCACTGTTACCACCCCGAAGTTGATTATTTTCCTATTAGAGCACATCCTGAAGTGTTTTATTCCTCTTGCCATTGAGTATAATTTTTATTTATTAAAGAACAACACACCAGAGTTTGATTTGCAGCCGCACTATTGTCAGAGCTGCTGTTATAGAAAATGAATCAACACCTTCCGACCAATCACAATCCAGAATTTAAAACAGAAAATGAAAAGTCAGACATTGTGACATAAAAGCAAGGCTAATGTGGACAACATTTATATAATGAGATATAATAAATCTGGATCCAGATGTGTTTGCTAAAGAATGAGATTAAACTACACTTTTTTTTGGGGGGCAGGTGTTAAAGACTAAACATGGCAGAAGATCCATGATGGTATGTTCCGGCATCTTCTGGGACCAGTGGTAGCTCTGGTTGCTTTTGTAATGGCTGAAGATTAGGAAGGCATTTTAAAGGAGCAGATGGCGCAGACACGTTTTCCTCATCATACTCCCATATTCCGAGAAGGTAATGTTCCTGTACACACGGCTAAACGAATTCAGGAGGGGTTTCATCCGAATGAAGTCTTCAGAAGTCATCAGAAAGTCAGAATGAAGGCCATGAACACCTTCCGTGCTCCTTTCTGCACCACTATCATTCGTGTGTCCGTAATTCGACAATCTGTTCTCAATAAAGATGTGACGAAAAACAAAATCCAAAATGCGATTCGATACAATAGTGGTGTCTTGATATGATGCACGTTTCGATACAGCGTTGTCTGAGCATGTGTGTGTTAAGTAGGGAGTGTGGCCTTGATTAAGTTTAAATATTTATTACACCTCATGGTATTTTATGATGAATACTTTATCATGCAGTCTGTTGGTCGACACTGCACTCTCTCTTACAGTGCCTATTGTCCTGTCTTGTGCTGTTTGCACACATGTACACTTTATGTAGTAAGGTGTAGTCTCATGTAGTTCTGTGTTGTCTTACGTAGCATCATGGTCCTGGAGGAACGTTGTTTCATTTCACTGTGTACTGTACCAGCTGTATAAATGACAATAAAGCATCTTGACTTGTTAAAAGTATTTTTCTTTTTCTTTTTTTCCCAGACATATTGTTACAGCCTGAGTTCTTCCCCTGAAAAAAAAAAAAAAAAAAAAAAAAAAGCTTTTTTTTTTTTTTTTTTAATTATGTTGAAAAATATTAAAAAGAAAAGAATTTATTTTATATAAAAATGAAAGAGGTAAGTCAGAACCATGACA
>CM074986.1:590921-604964 GCA_037576825.1 Pangasius krempfi
CATCTAACCCTTATCTCATCTAACCCTTATCACATCTAACCCTTATCTCATCTAACCCTTATCACATCTAACCCTTATCACATCTAACCCTTATCTCATCTAAGCCTTATCTCATCTAACCCTTATCTCATCTAACCCTTATCTCATCTAACCCTTATCTCATCTAACCCTTATCTAAAACCTCTCATTTATTTATTCATTTCTAACTCAATCAATGAGTCGATGTCTCACAGTTTTCTCTTTTTGTGATCAATATCACACCATCTAGGATTTTTATTTTATTTATTTATTTTTTAACTTCTATTCATTCACAAACACAAACAGGAAACCAGTGGAACGCAGCCCCTCATACTGTCACCCAGCCTAACGTTCATATAACGTTCATAACCTTTCCAGAACCTTTACCTTTACGCTCATATAAAGTCCATCTAAGGACAGGTGCTAAAGGTGAGATGAGAATTAGACAAACCTACACAAGAGTTAGATAAACGTTAATTAATGCTCATCTAATGCACATTAAACATTCACTGATCAGCTTGCGTCTATTTTACTGAACATCTCTGTTATAAATTACATCATGTTTACTTTCTTCTGTGTTCGTGTGACACTAAATGTCCTCCTTTCCTTAGATAATAAACGCAGGAGGAAAACCCTGAGCAGCACACAGCAGAGAGAAGTGCACATTTAATACAGGCCATGAACGTGCAGTGTCAGAGCGCCACCTGGTGGTCATTCAGTATATCGCTCTCACCCACACTCTCGCCTGAACCTGTGCTGGATGACTGTTTACAGCTCACCTGCTTACTGACTCACAGCTTCAGACAGCTTCTAAACTGCCAGAGGCCACTGTAATGGTGTCAGACTTTGGATATTTGGTTAGAAAACCATCTAGAATAGTTTTAAAGTTCACAGAATCGCTTTAACCTTCAGTAAACAACGTAGAAAAATCTATTTGCTTTTAATTTCTTTTTTAAAAAGCAGGTCTTCTTGTATTATTTTTCAGCATTTTAACATTTTAACATTTGTACACACACACACACACACACACACACACACACACACACACACACACATGTATGGTAGTGGTATATAGTATAATAAATAATAAATTGTATATATATTAGGACACCTGTACACCTGCACATTCATGCAGTTATCTAATCAGCCAATCACGTGGCAGCAGCGCACCGCATAAAAACGTGCAGATACAGCTCAAGAGCTTCAGTTAATGTTCACAAATGCTGGTTTGAGTGTTTCAGAAACTGCTGATCTCCTGGGATTTTCACACACACCAGTCTCTAGAGTTTACACAGAATGGTGGGAAAAACAAAAAGCATCCTGTGAGCGGAGGGTCTGCAGGATGAAACAGCTTGTGGATGAGAGAGATCAGAGGAGAACGGCCAGACTGGTCTGAGCTGCCAGGAAGGATACGGTAACTCATATAATCACTCTTTACAACCGTGGTGAGCTGAAAAGCATCTCAGCATGCACAAAACATCCAACCTTGCACTGGATGAGCTACAACAGCAGAAGACCACATCAGGTTCCTCTCCTGTCAGCCACAAACAAGAATCTGAGGCTCTCATGGGCACCGACTCACTGAAACTGGACAGCTGAAGAACAGGAAAAAAATCACCTGGTCTTTTTCCAGTCTTCAGTTATGGAACCTGATGTGGTCTTCTGCTGTTGTAGCTCATCATCCACCCCAAGGCTTGATGTGTTGTTCATTCTGAGATGATTCAAACCCACAACCATGTTAAAGTCACAGAGAACACACTTTTTCTGATGTTTCATTCTGATGTTTGCTGTGAACATTAACTGAAGCTGTTGACCTGCATCTACGTGATTTTATACACTGTGTGCTGCCACATGATTGGCTGATGAGATAACTTCATAAACGTGCAGGCGTACAGGTGTTCCCAATAAAGTGGACAGTGAGTATATTCTGACCAATCAGAATCCAGGATTCAGCAGCGGTGTGGTGTAATGACTTATATTTGACTTTACCAAAGTCCAGTGAGAGCCTCCACTCTGCAGAACGCACCCCTGACCAGCTTTCTGGAACTTTCTCTGCCACTAAGTGCATGTTCCTCACCATCCATCAGAGGGAGGATGAGCTTTTTAATGTGGCCAGAAAACACAGTGAGAAGGAGGAAACGACAGCCAGAGAACCGTCCTGCTCTGCGAGTGCTTCATCACCTGCAGAAGATCAGATCTCCTGGCGAGAAGATCTCAGCAGTGCATGTACTAATGAGATCTGTAACAAGATCTTGGCCCTGTATTTCAAACCTGGAGGAGAGAAAACTTCGGGAACGTCGCTAAGGTCCCACCAGGAGGTCCATGGAATAATGAAGGGCTTGGAAGAAGTCATCTCCATCAGCAGATCCTCTTCCTAGTCAACTCGGTTCCTCTCACGCCTCTGACTCGCTCGTTAGGGATAAATTCACACATTTACAATTTATATCCTGAATGTATTTATTTCTGTAAAGCTGCTTTGGGACAAGGTCCAAAAACACTATACAAATAAAACTGAACTGAACTGAATTTTCCCGTAAAACGTTAAAACAAATCAAGAAACACAACAAAAAATAACAACGTACATGAAAGTATGTATAACTAGTGATTAAAATATCTCTAATTACACTTTTCCAAGCACCTAAATATTATTTATTTGTTTGTTTTTCAGTACATCTAGCTTGTGGTTTCCATAATTTCGCTAATTGGTCAAGGTTTTTTTTTTTGTTTTGTTTTTTTTGTTCATTGAAAATGTTTATCATTATTTTGTTTTTACTAAATAAATAAGAGATTTAGGCATGTGGTCACTACAGTGACAGCTGTTTAAAAAATATATTATTTTGTATTGTATAGGTTTGGGTTTTAATGTCAAAGTTGCATGCTAGCCTCTAGTCGGCTTTCCTCACCGTAGATCGCCATCTAGTGGCAAATAGTTGTAAGTACAACAATAGACATCTTGAACAAACATGGCGGTTCAGAATCACAAGTTACTCCAGGCATTTCTCTTCAGTCCTTCTACAGGAGAAGACTCTTGCAGGTAAATAAAATTTGATCACAACATTTAACATCTAAGGAACCATATTATAATTGTCGTGTTTTTCAAATAATGTTTTTGCGTAAGCAGTAAATTATTAATGATTAACCAGGTGTCCATTAAACTGGACATCATGCATCCCAGTAATATTGCCAGTTAACCCTCAGGCTACAATATAAGTGCATATTTTGGTGAAAAAAAAGGCGTATTCTTTATTTATATTTCTTTTATAAATAAGTGTTTTTCTGTTATAGCTCTATACTTTCAATTCTTTCAAGAAATAGAAGCAGAAAGGCTTCCTAGTTCTGATCTGCAGCCCATGAAGTGCACTGGTTATAGTTTGGTTGGGGTTTGATCACAAATACACGAGGTTTCCTCTGAGCCGCAGACTATAGTTGCTGTTGTTGCTGTTTTTTTTTTTAATAGTTCAGAGTGTTAAAGTGTTAAAATACAATGTTTTACAGCATGAAAGTGTCTATTTTACTTTCTTTAATTTTCAAACAATTGACTGTTCAGTCATTAGTCCATTAGATGTAAATGAACACACAACTGCACACATGAATCCCCTTTAAAAACATTCACGTAAAATAAAAACCCTGTTACAGTAGTTACAATAGAGTATCTACCCTACTCTAAAAAAGCTCTTGGGTCAGTTTGACGGAATTCATGCATGAAAGCGTTAAAAGCTTCTCTAAACATTTGCATTAAATATGACGAATGCTGCCTGATATGACATTTAGCTTCTTCATGCATTTCATTGCAGGACTTGAATCAAAGTTAAATGGAGTTGTTTTTCTATTTGGACACACAAGGGGGCAGTAGAACGCCACTTTTATTCACAGCCCAAGTCACCAGCTGCACGTTTAGTGTAGTTTCATCTACCACACCCACCCTCCTCTACTGCCCTCCACCCATATCTAGCCTACTCTACTGCCCTCCACCCATATCTACCCTCCTCTACTGCCCTACATCCATATCTACCCTCCTCTACTGCCCTCCACCCATATCTACCCTCCTCTACTGCCCTACATCCATATCTACCCTACTCTACTGCCCTACATCCATATCTACTTTACTCTACTGTCCTCCACCCATATCTACCCTACTCTACTGCCCTCCGTCTATATCTACCCTACTCTACTGCCCTCCATCCATATCTACCCTACTCTACTGCCCTCCATCCATATCTACCCTACTCTACTGCCCTCCGTCTATATCTACCCTACTCTACTGCCCTCCACCCATATCTACCCTACTCTACTGCCCTCCATCCATATCTACCCTACTCTACTGCCCTCCGTCTATATCTACCCTACTCTACTGCCCTCCACCCATATCTACCCTACTCTACTGCCCTCCGTCTATATCTACCCTCCTCTACTGCCCTCCACCCATATCTACCCTACTCTACTGCCCTCCACCCATATCTACCCTACTCTACTGCCCTCCACCCATATCTACCCTACTCTACTGCCCTCCATCCATATCTACCCTCCTCTACTGCCCTCCATCCATATCTACCCTACTCTACTGCCCTCCACCCATATCTACCCTACTCTACTGCCCTCCATCCATGTTTTCTTTGTTCAAAACAGTTAGGATGTAACTGGTTACAGAATTCAGCCCCAGATAGAAATGACACTTCAGACATTGTTTCAGTGGCTTTGAGCGTGGCGCGGTTGATGGTTGGAGTATTTCAGAAACTGCTGATCTCCTGGGAAACTACCCTCCAGTGAGCTTCAGTTCTGCGGCCGGAAATGCCTTGTTGATGAGAGAGGTGAGAGGAGAACGGCTAGACTGGAAGGCTACAGTAACTCAAATAACCACTCTTTACAACCACGCTGAGCAGAAAAGCATCTCAACACACTGAGGAGCTGATTTCTTGGATTTCTTGGTACTAGCATGAGCATGTTTTTGATGGAGACTGCTCTGTAAGTCTGGATTACAGCGTCTGCTAAATGCTGTAAAAGTGCTGTACGTAAATGTAGCAGAAAGATGGAGGTGACGTGGAACTTTGAACTTTAATGTGTAAATATGTGCCACAGCATCGCTGCTATTTTACACAACTGTTTATTAATTTAAAAATGATTCTGTTTGTTTAAAGACATTTTTTTTAGTTATAAAGATTTTCAGATTTTTGGTTCTGTACTTTTTCAGGGAGTAAGCTGTGTAAACGCCGCTATATTCAACGCTGTGTTTATCCTGCGTTCGTATTTATATCAACACTAATGTTATGTTCGGTAGGTTATTTTGGGAGGATGACCACACAGTGTTTGTGTGTGTGTGTGTGTGTGTGTGTGTGTGTGTGTGAGAGAGAGTGTGTGTGTGTGTTAGAGAGAGAGAGAGAGATAGACAGAGAGAGAGAGAGACAGAAAGAGAGAGAGACAGAAAGAGAGAGAGGGAATCCAAAACTACACCACTGTCCAGTAAACACTGGATGTCTGAGGGGTTTGGACATGGGAGAGAGAGAGAGAGGGATGGACAGGGAAAGACAGACAGAGAGAGAGAGAGAGAGAGAGAGATAGACAGACAGAGAGAGAGAGACAGAGATAGACAGAGATAGACAGAGAGAGAGAGAGAGAGAGAGAGACAGACTGATGCAATCACTGTGTAACTAACGGTTGTGTGGCGTATGATCAGTTCCTCAGCCATCCTGCTTTTCATCTTGTAGAGTTTCATCACATGTAAATATTTTTGTAAAGATCTTACTAAACCTTTCACTTTCACTGTTTTACTAAGAACCGTTAATTATCCAGTGAACCCTTAAAGAACCCTTAAAGAACCCTTAAAGAACCCTTTTTTTAAGAGTGTGTGTATTAACTGGGTAAAGTGTGCGGTACACACTCCAAATTATTCCTTATTATTTTCTTCTTCATGTCTGGATCTTGTCAGGAGTTTAACATTTAATGAGCTTCTTGGAACTCTCTTAGAAAAAAGGTTCTTCAAGGGTTCTTAGCTAAGGGTTCTGTGGATACTTAAAGGGTCTTGGTTTCCTTTCTAAAGGATTCAAAATTTTCCACAAGTGTACCCTCTTAGAAAAAGGTGTTATTGAAGCATTCTTTAAGGGTTCATTGTATAATTAAGGGTATTTATCCTCTTATCCTACTTGGGACTCCTACTAATAGAGAACCACTCTCTTCTACATAGAACCTTTAAGGGTTCTCATGTAGGGACAACCAAAGATCACTGAAGGGTTTTTGATGGTTCTTTGATGGTTCTTTAAGGCTTCATTGCATAATTTATGGATTGTAGCTTTGTGCAAAGGTTCTACTTTTTGATAGGGACAGACACACTGTTATAAGGTTCTATGTAGAACCTTAGGAAGACCCTATGTAGACCCTCTAACCTTATTGAGGGTTCCCCTAGAGGGACAACTGAAGCTCATTTAAGGTTTTTGAATTTTCTGAGTGTACACTTTTAGAAAAAAGAGCTCTCTGAGGGTTTATTTTATATATAAAGGTTCTCTGATTTTTAAAAGGGGTTTAGTTGGAACCCTTCCTAGACTTCTACATAAGGGGTTCCCTAGAGGGACAACTGAAGAACCCATAAGAATTCTACATTTTCCACAAGTGTACACTCTTAGAAAAAAGGGTACTTCAGGGGTTCTTTAAGGGTTTATTTTATACATAAGGGTTCTTAGCTTCCTAAAACAGTTCTGCTTGGAACCTTTTTAATAGAGAACCACTCTGTTGTAGGGCTCTGCAGAGAACATGTAAGGGTTCTCCCAGAGGACAGATCACTTAATGGCTTTAAATGCTATGAGTTCACTCTCTTAGAAACAAGGGTTCTTTAAGGACTCATTGGATAATTAAGGGTTCTAAGCTGCTTAAAGGTTTCTACTTGGAACCATGTCTGATAGGGAAACATGTTGTAGGGTTCCACATAGAATTTTTAAGGTTTCCTGAAAAAAGGACACAGAGGAACCATTAAGGCTTCTCAGTTTTATGTGACTGTACACTCTTTTAGGAAAAAAGAGGCTCTTTACTGGTTCCTTAAGGGTTTATTGAGTAATTCTGGGATCGTAGCTTTCCAAAAGCTCTCCAAAAAAACCTCTCCCTGACAGGAAAACCCTCTCGTAGGGGTCTATGTGGAACCTTTAAGGATTCCTCCAGAGGGACAACCAAAGAACACTTAAGCATTTAAAATTTTATGAGTGTAAGTGCTGTTTGAGGGTTTATTTTATAATAATTATATAAAGGTTCTTAGCTTCCAAAAAGGGTTCTAGTTAGAAACGCTGTTGTATATAAGGGTTCTCTCCGAGGGACAAAGAACCCTTAAGTCTTCAAAATGTCCGAAGAGTGCATTTTCAGATGTTTTATTTACTTTGTTTAAGATTTTATATGAATAAAATATGAACAATATATTGTGCATGAACATGACCTATATTTATCAGTAGGTTTCAGTAAACCTGTTGTTTTTTTGGCAGCTGTTTTAAAAATGTATTCATTTTTATTAAAAAACAGTGTAAAGAACGTCAGGAGCGAAGAGTCGGTCAGATGCTCCGTAGGAAAACGACTGATATGAAGGAGGCTTTGAAGTAAAGCTGTGTAAGATATTATCACTTTAGACTGGAAGGCAAATGACACGTGATCCTGTTTGTTTTTAAATTTTCTGGAAACTGTTGCGTCCAGGAGATTCAGTCGAACGTACAGCAGCGTGTCAGAGAGGACGCTGACACATCAGCAGATGCAGCGTGAGTCACTCGGGTTTGAGGAAATGAGCCACGTTTAAACTCTTCAAACACGCCGTTAAAAACATGCTACGGTCCAAATGAAGTCATTAAAGTCTAGCAGGCTGCTTTGAACAGAGACGCTCACAAAATAACGTTACAAAAACATGCGGAGCAAATTAACCACGCGTTGGGCTGAAACGGCGTAGCAAAAAATGTTAAAATGATCAGGTAAACTTCTTATAAAGGTTATCACGGGTTTATTTATAGTTAATGCACTTGTTCTGATACGTTATCGTTCCTACAGTAACAACTCATTCACTGGGACATGGAGATGTTTATGTAACACAGATGGAAGGAGTCTCCAGTGTCAGCGCTTCGTAACAGTCAGAGGTGAAGCTGTAACTTGAAGTTTTCCGACATCTTCAGGACAGACGAGTTGACGCTTCTTTGTGGTTTCTCAGTAGCATGACAAGCTGCGATTTTTTTATTTATTTATTTTATTTATTTATTTATTTGAGTTTGTGACATTTTTCTGGCCCTGAAATGAGCTCTGCCTCTATCTGGAGCAAAACTGCACAACTCCACTCCTTTTCTTTAAAAGGCAACTTGGGGACATAGTTTCAACAAAACCGATTTAGGAGGAAAGGCGATGACTTGTTAATGTTCATTTGAATTGGAATTGCAGTTCACCTCACAGACAGCAGAGGGCGTTAAAAATCACAAACAGCTACTTTAAAAGCTATAACTTCTAAACACGTGCTTATATAAAGACACGAACTTACAATTTGTAAATTGTGCACCACTACAGGCATGATATATTTTTATCTGATTATTTATTTTATTCGATTATCTACTTAAACATGCATTAAACATGATTTTTACCCTGAAAAATAGACGAATCAGAAATCTACACCATCAGTGCATACGTGACTTCTACTTACTTTTAGTAATTTCTCTACTTTTATCATTTTGTGAGTTAGCTAACAGCTTGAGCTAAAGTTAAACATTAGCCTCAACGTGTCAAGCTAGCAATCCTGAAACCAAGTTGAGTCTTCACCCATTAGGAACTCCTTTTCCTCCCAGATGTGTGGTTAATAGTGGCATGAGCCCTACATTCATCTCAGAACTAGTGTCATGTGATCACAGGGTCATGTCAGCTCGTCCACTCGTGTTTTCCACCACATGATGCTTCCTTGAGTTAAATCACACCATGTGTTGAGGAACCAGTTATTAATGTTAATAACGACCTGAAAGTCTGCGCTGTCGCACTCAGGAAAGGACCCTGTGTATTTTTAGCGTTGGTATTTTAAACCGGAGGCGTTTTGATAAGGAGCTGATAGGAGTTTGGTCTCTCTGCCTTGAGTTTTATCTTAGCGTTAGAATAAATAGCACGTCCTTCCTCAGCCAACGGTTCTGCTGGCGATCGAAAGTCCCTCAGGATCTGTCCAGATCGTCGCTGAAGTGCTTCTGGTCCATCCTGAATGATCCCAATCACACAGCTCAGTTTGTCCAAACCAAAACACAACACTGGCTTTTAACCAGCATTTACTATTTTCCTCCATTTTGTGGTGACATTTAATCAGAAAGGCACACCAAGAACATTTAAAACATCAGGATGAATCTAAAAAAAGGTATTAATATCAAACCTATATACCAATAACGTTTTTTTCATAGGGTATTTAACATGGTTAGGGTTGGAAAAGTACAGAAAAGAGACAGTTAAATTAAGTAGTTAATTAGCTCCCTCAGGCTATCATGGAGGTTCTGAACTACATGTTGTGAGTGAAACTTGCGATGATCTTTTGAAACTGTTGTCTCCTCGCCGATTCGACGTCACTGCTTGAAGTAAATGTGGTGTGAAAAATCACCAAGGAAATCGCCTCATGATTGTTTATGTTTACTACCAAGGGAAAGTGTGTTCCTATTTTAAAATCTGGCATTGTTAAAAATGTTCACACTTAAATGAAGTCAGGAATTTGAAGGTGAAAAGGAAATGATTTAGTTTAGATTTGAAGTCAGGACTTGCATGTAACTCGAGTCACTCAAATCAATTAGTCTGAAATATAACGAAGGTCATGGTTAGAGTTAGGGGCGGGGTTATAGGCAGGCCATATAATCATGCTTTTTTTTTTAAAGATTGTAAAAATGTCTCCTGGTCTTTTTCCAATCTCTAACTGTCCAGTCTGTGTACTGGAGTCTCCACTGTAGTCCACTGGAGTCTCAGATTCCTGTTCTTGGCTGACAGGAGAGGAACCCGATGTGTTTTGTAGCTCAGCTGCCTCAAGGTTCGATGTGGTGTGCATTACGAGATGCTTTTCTGCTCACCACAGCTGTACAGAGTGGTTATTTGATTTCCCGTAGCCTTCCAGTCAACTCGAACCAGTCTGGCCATTCATTCTCCTCCGACCTCTCTCATTAACACCGGATGTTTTTTGTTTTTCGCACCGTAAACTCTGTGTAAACTCTGAAGACTGTTGTGTGTGAAAATCCCACCACTGAGATCACTGAGATTTTTTTTCCCCATTCTGATGTTTGATGTGAACATTAACTCAGGCTCTGATTGGCTGATTGGATAATTGCATGAATATGAAGGTCTACAGGTGTTCAGCTGTGCATGAGATGCATGCTGCAGCATTTATTTGACACTGAGTGTAATGTAATGTAATATAAGTTTATCCTGCAACAACAGAACAACTGTAGGGCTGTCACAAAGATAGAAAACTGATTTCTGGAAAAAAGACTTTTTATTTATTTATTTTTTTTTTTACAACTCCATCAGGGTCCAGGTATGATGAGAGGGAAGGTAAGAGAGTAAGAGAGTAAGGGAGGCGCACATTTTTGAACCGATTTCATTTATCATCGATAGCATACACCATGGCAGCATATTCTGGACTTTATTCAAAATCAAATGCTGATTAGAAAATGTTAATTCAAACGTATGTATTTGCAGCGATGTTTCCTGTAATTTGAGGCATAATTTGAATTCAGTTCCAAACTAAATTCAGTTGTATTTGTGTTTTCTGGCCCAGCAACAAACATACAATAGCTGTCAAAATTAAAATACAAATTTCAAAGTAACAGCAACTCAGCGAAAAATAAAACGCTTCTATGATCCCGTTTGTATTTTCACTCTCACCTTCAGCCAGGTAGACCTGTCAATCAAACACCCTCGGGTGGGAGTTGAACAGTGTTTTTTTCCCTGCGAAAATAAGCTAATTTTTCTGTGCTACACAGTAGTTTGATTATTTATGATAACAAGGAAGGAATTGTGCGTGAAACTGAACAGACTCCTTTGCCCTGTGGGGGTGCAAACTTTTGCCTATTGACCTATATTGGTGTATACGTTATGAAGAATATCGGGTTATGTTCTACAAGTGCTCTGTTTAGACGGTTTGCTGAACTGTTGAAGCTGATGTGGCCTGCACGCGTGTGACTGTGTGGCTCCATTGTTTAATCCAGATGAAGACGTTGATGGTGGAATTCTGCAGGATTAACACATCACACGTGAGCACCACAGTAGAACGAGCCAAGCTTCTCAATGACTTCACTGTGCGCTGTGGTGATATGAAAATTCAGCATTTGCATGCAAAATGCTTTGGGGGTCAGGAATGTCGTGGCGCTCGCTTCCTTTCCCAGTAGGAGGAGGTCAGGACGTGTTCACATGGTCTGTGCATGATCTGGGGTTGTCTGTTGAAGTGACAGGGCACGGGGATGGACGTGTGTGTGTGTGTGTGTGTGTGTGTGTGTGGGAGGCCTGGAGTTTCTCAGTAACTCCCTCAATGGGCTTTTGTTTGGTTTAGTCTAGTTAATACGTCTACTCCCTGTCTGATATCATGCCTTAATTAATCCTAGATTTTACTCAGTATGTTGTGTAAAAACAGTGATACCTTAAAATCTTAACTCTTTAATGTGTTTCTGAATGATATATATATATATATATATATATATCCATAAAGTCTTTGCAGTGTTAAATTTATTACACACACATGCACTGGAATCCAGCGGCTCAGCAGAAGTCAGCTGTGCTAAACACAACACGAAGCAGGAAGTCAGTTTTCTTCCTCCGTGTCTCTTTAAGAGCAGGGGGAAGGGTGAAGAGGAGGAGTGTGACTCCGAGCGGCTCAGTTTTTTTTTTTTTTTTTTTTTTTTTTTTTTTTAAAGCAGAAATTCCTCTCTCAAGAGTTTGGCATTTCCTCTGAGCTCACACACACTCAACGGCTGCTCTCTCATTTCACACAGCGCTCAGCATACGAGAGAGGGGGATTTTCAAACATCCTGAACGAGTGGACCTGTGGTGCTCAGCAAACAAAAAATCATCGTGTAAACTTTGCCTCTGAGGTTAGAGGAACTTTTAGAGAGTTTAGAACAGCGAGGAGAACTCGAGATAGTCCTGAACATCTGGGAGACTGACTCAGCATGGGCTAACCACCCCCATCTAATGCCTGCAAGAGCTCAGAGGCCCTGGACTGGAACAGGAGGATGAGTGTGTACACGCTAAACCTCAGGGTTTTCTGGCTTCTGGTCACTTGTGTCCTTGGTGTCCTACTGCTGCTTCATCATTTCGTCCTGCGAGGATCTGACGAACGATCTGATGGCTGCTCTGATCCAGGAACCGGATCCATCCCGCTCATCAAGTACGTCTTCGCCTTTGCACTGTGTTATTTCTTCATCAGGTACTGCTCATCTCAGCCTGGAACTACTAAACGAGGCTTTCATACCATTGCTGGAAAATCTACGGGTCCTAAAAGGGAGTTGTTGGAGGAGCACTTTGAGAGACATGTACGCCTTTCTCCGCATGTTCTCGGCCACAGCAAGGCTCATGTGGCCAAGCTGGTGAGCGAGCTGGTGCGAGTCGGACGGGCCGATGTACTTCCAGAGTCCTCTCTGGCGTTTCGCGGGGACTTTATTCAGATGGGGAGCTCGTACGAGGAGCACAAAGTGGGCTCGCCGGATTGTTTTGACATCCTGGTCCCGCTTAGGCTTCCCCGAGGGCTCAAACTGGAGCCTTGCAGGTACGGTGACAAGCACGGTGGTGCACCACTGATCACTCTGGAGACGCCGCGTAAGGAGGAATGGCCACGGCGCCACAAAGTCTTCACGGATGCCTATCTGCGTTCAAACGGTTCGCCGGGAGTCTACAGGTTGAGTCCCGACTCAGTGATGCGCTGGTTTTACTGTGCATCCCAGCGCTGCCTGTCAACCGTACGGTACCCATTTGAGCAGCGCTGCTTGCTCAGTCTTTCTCTCACTGAGGGACAGCGTGTACAGCTTCACCTCACACCACGATCCGACTATGTCTGCTGCCACATCTCCATGGGTGTTCGGCTCATCCCGGCACTTCCCCTGGGTGATTCCGCTTTCTTGGTCGCATACCCCAGAGCTCAGCGTTCAGAAGACCTTTGGACAGTCTACTTCCCAAAGCAGGAGCAGAAGCTCCTTGGATGGTTGAAAGCCAAACTTCCCACCAGCTCCTGCCATCTCAAGTGCCTTCAGCTGCTCAAGGAAGTGCGGGACCTCGGCGGGCAAACGTTAGACCAAAAAGCCGGAGCCGAGTGGAAAGGGGTGCTTTCGTCCTACGTTCTGAAAACTGCCTGGCTACGTCTCCTGCTAAGCACGCCTTCTGAAGCCTGGGAAGACTGCCACCTGATGGACAGGATGGAAGATCTGCTGCGTTTTCTAAGAGACGGGTTACAAACCAGGAGTCTTCGCCATCTCCTCCTCGGCGGTGACAAAGGGCTACTACCCGAAACGGTCGCGTTGCCAAAGATCGTTAAGGAAACGGTGGCGTCTAACCTGTGGGCCGAATTCAGCGCAGAATCTCTGGACCTGGTCACTGCTCGGCTGTCCTACTCCTGGACTCATCTGCCTCGTTTAATCCGTCTCGGGCGTCCACAGAGGACAACTCTGGGACGAGGCGTCCACTGTAAGCACATTGACGCTGAATAGATGCTTTATTTCCAAACAGGGTCTCAGGTGTACATGTCTTCTAATCTCAGTTATCTGGCATCTTGCTAAAGTTGAGTGTAAAAGGAAAATATGACTTCAGAGAGGAAAATATGAGCAAGGGTTATGTTTTTTTTTTTATCAAGCAGTATTTTGAAATGCAGCTTTTATTCATTGGAGAAAATACAAGTACTATATAGAATGTTGGTACAAATCCACCTTAATGTACTGTATCTCAGAGGTCATGAAGGTCAGAAAGTTCAGAACAGCTCCAAGAGACACTTTGCTGCTTGAATTCAGGTCATAGGCTAAAGATTTCTAAAAATAAGTCTCATTGGTGTGTGTGTGTGTGTGTGTGTGTGTGTGTGTGTGTGTGTGT
>CM074986.1:618796-631001 GCA_037576825.1 Pangasius krempfi
ACAATGCCCAATATGAACACGTTATAACCTCATACAATCACAAGAAACGTATAATCATCTTATAACCTCATACAATGCCCAATATGAACACGTTATAACCTCATACAATCACAAGAAACGTATAATCATCTTATAACCTCATACAATGCCCAATATGAACACGTTATAACCTCATACAATGTCTATATAAGCTCTTTATAACCTCACACATGCCAATAAGAACCTCCTATGAGCTCAGATCATCGCAATACCCAGATGTCCTTCTTTTAAAATTATATAAAGTGTACGTAAACTCCTTATAACCTCACATAATACCCATATGGACCCTTCATAAACACACACCATTTCCATCCTAATATATAAACCCCTTGTAACATCACACAACAGCCATTATGAACTTCTTATAATCTCATATCATGACAATGCCCTTTGTTCTCTTATAACCTTATACAATGTCTATACAGTATAACCTCATTATAAGCCCCATATAATGCCTATATGAACCCTTTATAACCCCATAAATCTCCAATATTTATATAACTCTTTTAAAAAATGTGAATTTTTGCATATCACAGGTGATGCTTTTATATATAAACGTAAAAAAAAAACGTATAAACAGTTTATAAACAGAAAAACAGTTCAGTGATTCTTCCGTCCTGATGCCGAACACTGATGCTAGCATTTTTGGGGAAGTTCTAATTTTAATTCAAGCTTAACGTAGGCGATGTTGTGGACGTGTCTGGCTGCTTGACGAAGCATCTGAGATCTCATCAGATAAAATCACGGGCTTCAGTAATTATTACTGAAACGCAGTCGGATCACCGGTCAGTATTAGCAAGAGACTTTAACGTGACTTTCAGTGACTTGTTGCAGGTAGGCGGCGTACGACTGGAGTCACGTGTGTGGGTTTTTTGGGTGTGTGACTGCTTATAGTGCCAGACTCGAGCGTCAGATGTGGGCACGGGAGTCTGAATGAGCAAACAAGTGAAGGTTCGCTCTGCAGTTAGTCTACAGGTTGCATCATCATCACTAATCAACAGCTTGTGTTGTGAAACGTCAGTCACGCTTCGTTTCTGGCTGGACGGACGTCCCCCGGGGGCTGCTGGGTAATTGCAGGGTGACGGATGCCCTCATTCGGAGGTGGAATGAGATGTTTGCACACAGCATTGTTGTTTTTTTTTTTTTTTTAAAGCAGACGCTGGCTGTGTCGCCGCTAATCATTCAGAATCCGCTGAATTTCTAGGAATAATCATGATCCACATCCTCCAGTCCTCCAGCTCTCCCTCGACCCCACCCCCTCCTCCTGCCGACCTTCTAAGGCCATGTGTTTTAGATTGCTCTGTTGCCGTGACAACTATCTCTCTCATTGCGCTGTAGTCATGGACACAGAGGGTCCTTGATGATCCCTAAGGGAAGTCCTCGCAGTCAGGCCTCGCCAAAGAAATGACCGAAACAGGATATTTATTCCAGCAGGGAAACACAATAAAATTAGCCACGGCTGTTACACGAGCTCTGGGCCGTGATATTAATGTGGAAAGTTGCACTCTGGTCCTGACTCGCTTGCTAATTCATGCACAAAAAAAAAAACTTATTTTTCTGCCTGCCGAATTTGATATCCATCAAGGAAGCATTTCAGTAACCGACTCCCTGATTTTATTGATTTCACATCAGTGTGATTGTTTAATTGTGTTTTCCCTGTTTCTAATAAACGCTCCAACTGCTTTCAGCCATTTATTATTATTATTATTAATATCTTGACAACATGCATGGTGTCGTCATTTAGGACTGAAATAGTACTGGGACATAACGACACAAAGAAGTGCGAGTGTTGCATGAAATCAAAACTCAGTGTTCCAGTGTACGCGGCAGTTAAAGGCACAATAGCTGATATCTTCCCTTGTACGTATATCGCATCATATTGGATTGCTAGTAGTCACATGACTGGCTGGTCACATGACTCACTATAACACACTAATACAGGAAGTAATTTGCGACTAACTGAATATTGATCGTGTGTCTTTACACTGTTTTTTTTGTTGTTGTTTTTTTACTTGACATCTTCATGCTTGAGTTTACAGCGTCTTGGACTTGCATCACCACGAGTGCTGTGACATCACCACAGACCCGCGGGCGTGGCTTATTTTATTTTAATATCGATCTTAACCTTTCACTCACCTGTGCCCAAACAACCGAAACGAGTGATGAATATTTGGTGGTAAAGTGATTTGAGCGTTGTTACAGACACACGCTTAAAACATCTAGAATGCTTACGGGTTCTTCAGCGGTTCCTTAAAGGTTCTGTGTAGAAGCCTACAACAGAATGTTTCTCTTTCAGAACGACTTCGAAAACAAAACATTTTTGTGGAAGCTAAGAACCCTTAATTATACAAAGAACCCTTGAAGAACCCTTTTTTTTGTGTGTGTGTGTGTGTGTGTGTGTGTGTATTACTGAGGTAATACTATATTATATAATATTATTGCTCTTTTTTTTTTTTTTCTTAAACGCGGTTTCTCTGTAACACGATAAGCAAATTTTTTGTCTAATTATTTTTAAGAGCGAGAGAAAAGAGAGGAAATGACTGTTTATAGCTGCTATAACGTAAGCGAGAACAGGAACTTGTTTTGAGGATGTGTCGCAATATTAAATGTAACTACAAATGGATAAAAATTACGTTTTCTGTTTAAACAAATAAAACAAATGAACTGTTGGTAAATTTGCTGTGTTGTAAGAGAATTGAAACTTTTTCATGTCTTTGTTTTTCGTTCCTTTTTTCTCTCTCTTTTTCAGTGTTAATGACTGTAACAATGAGAAAGAGTCGAACTCTCACCCGGTGTCGCGTGATCACGGCCCTCCGGCCCACAACAACATCACGGGCAGCAGCAGTCCGAGCTGCACCAGTCCCGGCAGCCGGGGTTCCGGCTCGGAGAACTCTCGCTCCACCTTCAGCCTCGCACGCCAGCTCTCCAGTACGTCCCTGTTATTGTGGCACTAAACTTACAATTAGGCCAAAAATAAATCGATTGATAGATGAGAAAATAGTTTTGGATTCATGGATTTATTCTAATATTTTATGACACTGTTTATGCACAAGTTTGTGTTTCTGAGATAAACCGTGACTTTAAAAGCAACTGTGTGATGATTTAAACACACGCTATGCTAAACTGTTAGCTATTAGCCTTGTAGCTAGAAACAAACCTCACGCATGAAACAGGTCTCCTCTGACTGACTAGACTCAGTGTGAAGCAAAATCATGAAAACTTTTCTCTACTGATTTGAGGATATTAATCAGGTCTGTGGCTGAAAAATAAAACGTCTGCATGATTACAAGTTTAATAATTATTATTATTATTATTATTATTATTATTATTATTATTATTAGTGGATTGGATTGTAGTGAATGTCGATTTGTCCCCTGCGTCTCAGGTCTGGACTCGCGGCGTCCCAGCTCCCCGCTGGTGGACACGAAGCCCATTGAATTCTGGGCCATGTCCCCGAGGAAGGAGGCGGTTCAGCCCCTGCGTAAACCACAGCCTCCTCCGGACGACTATTTCCGCAAGCTGGAGCCGCGACTTTACTCGTCCGAGTCCGGCGGAGATGACGTGGACTCTCTGAGCGACGAGGAGCTCCTCCTGCGCTACCAGCTCGGCCTCCTGCACTTCAGCACGCAGTACGACCTCGTGCGCTGTCAGCTGATCGTGCGAGTGATCGAGGCGCGGGACCTGCCTCCTCCCGGCGTGGGCGTGGCTCACTCCAACCCCTACGTCAAGATGAGCCTCCTGCCTGACCACAAGAACTCGCGGCAGACCGGCGTCAAGCGCAAGACGCAGAACCCTGTATTCGAGGAGCGCTTCACCTTCGAGCTGCCCTTCCTCGAGGCCCAGCGCCGGACGCTGCTGCTCTCTGTGCTAGACTTCGACAAGTTCTCGCGCCACTGCGTCATAGGCAAAGTGACGCTCCCGCTCAGCGAGGTGGACCTGGTGAAGGGGGGACACTGGTGGAAGGCTCTCGTGCCCAGCTCCCAGGTCTAATCGTTTACATTTATTCACTGTTGAGCTGATGTTGACTATCTGAGGAAGACAAAACAGAGCTCAGGCTCTAATTTACTCCAATTTACACTAATCTGTCCACGCTGCATGGAGTTTTATCTCTTTCACATGAGCAAAATAACGTTTGCAATATGTAATTTGGGTCGTTTCTACCCAAAAGTATAAAACTGTGGGTGGAGTCAGCGCAAGTGTGTAAATTTATACCACTGAAGGGCAGGTAATAAATTTGCCGAAGCTCATTTTTGTTGATTAAATACAACATTTGCTAAGTAAGAGTATTAAAAAAGGTTGATCCGAAAGTTTCTCAAAACCATGGCCATGGTATTACTGCGGGAAAGTGGCTTTATTACTCGATTACACCATTTAATTACACCATTTAATTAACAGCATTTAATTAACAGCATTTAATTTAAACACAGCCACTGAATAGTTTTCATTCACATGTACTTTTATTATAGTATATATTAACAAAACTCACACTCATATCTACAGGTTTTTATTTTGAATTTTAATCAGCGTTTCCGTTTTACACTTCCAGGACTTTCTTTGAGATCTGAACTCTGCAAGTGACGACATTCACGCAGTTATTCCTTATTGGCAGTGTTGAGCAACATGATTTCACCATTTTGATTTCACGTCTTTAAGCATTCGGAGTCAGGAATCGAATCCAGAAAAACAATTAACTCGAGATAAACAAAATTTCATCAGACTAACAATCACACAACTGAATATTTATAATAAAACGTTTGTTTGCTTCCAGCGTCCAGCTCCTCTGGTCAGATTTCTGAGTAATGCTGTGTGAGATATTTTCATTAAATTTCACACCAACAGCTTGATTAAAAAAAACTGCACATGTTGTGACAAATCTGGTTTCTATGAAGCTGTTTGGAAAACTGGAGCAGCTGTGAACTCCGGGGAATTTGGACAAATTAATAATAATATTTTCCATTAAAATGGTGATGAGTGTCAGAAGGATGCCGTGCCTCGGTTCTCAGTCAGCGTGTGGTGTTTTATAACTCTGTCTGTGTGTGTGTGTGTGTGTGTGTGTGTGTGTGTGTTGTACAGAACGAGGTAGAACTCGGGGAACTGCTGCTGTCCTTAAACTACTTGCCGAGCGCCGGACGACTCAACGTGGACGTCATCAGGGCCAAGCAGCTGCTGCAGACTGACATGTGCCAGGGTTCAGGTACCTCCTCGTTCCTCTCGTCACGCTTTCCGCTCGCTCCGTCCGTGAGATGAACCTCCAGCTGGAGCTGCTGAGGGTTCTCCTGCTTTAGAGACCCAGCTTTATTAGTTCTGCTCTCAGAAAGCAGGAAACTGTGCTGATTTAATGTGAACACGGTAATGATGCTGTAATTGAGATTTAGGAGGCGTTTTCGCTGTACTACTTTTTAATGGCAGAATTTGACTCATGACATTTTGGACGGACGGATCTTCAGGTTTCAGTTTTCCATTTGTTTGTCGGTTTTGGCTTTAATATGATAGATGGAATGTACTGGCAAATGACGCAGGACGCAAGTGTGTATACTCAGCGTGGGTTTTATTTGCGTAATCGTAGTCTGTATCCATAGTGAGGGTCAATACACATGAAAGTGACACCAAATGACGATAATCCATAATCAGTCATTTGGAAATCCGGAATAGGTGTGAAACAAAACAAAAAGGCTCAGAACTACACAATAAAATCGATAAAACTTCACAAAACAACTGCACAGGAACACAGAAACAGCAGGGATAAATAGAAAACTAATTTAGGACTGAACTAAGAAACAAAAAATTGGCCGTACTCTCTGGGTGGGAGGGGCGTAATCTCTCTCCTGTCAATCACAGTGACACTAGCCAATCGTGGGCATCTTTGAGTTTGTGTATGTGGAAGAGGGTAGATAGCACTTTCCTCAGAGTGGGTGCCCTGTGACGCAGCATGACAGCAGTTTGAAAATATCCGGACGCCGGCTTCACGTGTCTCAGAAGAAGCACGTGTTTGCCTTCACTCTTCCTGGTTGGTAGCTGTCGTGTGATAGGACAGAGTTAGCTAGTGGGCGGGAGAATGGAGGACAATAATATTATAAGTACTAATATTGTACAAAGTGTATAAGTGTGTACACACTTAGCGAAGTTTTGCGAGTGATTTACAAACAATGGTTGCATAAACATGACGTCACATGCAAAGTCAGGGGTGGAAACGAAATGTAAATGAGGTTTCTGCGATTGCAGGTTCTCCGGTTTCCTCCAGTCTCCAAAAAATGTGCCAGTAGGTGGTTTAGCTGCTCTAAGCTGCCCCTAGGTGTTAATGAGTGTTTGTGTGTGTGGAACTAACAGCCTGATTTACGTGACTTTACGTCTCACTTCTTCTCACTCTTTCGAGAATATTTCGGCTATCTTTTTTTTTCAGGTCAGTATAAAGTACTCATTAAAATTTGAGTCTCTCTGGTTGGTTTCGGTGTCAGATCCCTTTGTGAAAGTTCAGCTGGTGGCAGGACTGAAGCTGGTGAAGACCAAGAAGACGTCGTGCATGAGGGGAACCATCGACCCTTACTTCAACGAGTCCTTCAGCTTCCGGGTGCCTCATGAGGAACTGAGCGAGGTTAGCCTCGTGTTCACAGGTAAACACACACACACACACACACACACACACACACACACACACACACACACACACACACACACACACACAAAACCTTTAATTTAACCACATTCCAGCTCTGATTATCGGTCGTCTCTGACAGGAACTCAAACTCTCAGACGCTTGAGCCGATCCTCTCATTAATTACACAATTCTCTGCTTCTTCTCGACCTCGGAACAGAAACAGAAAAGTGACACAAACGTCTCGCTGCTTTCTTTAATTGGCCTCGAAAAATGAACACACTCTTTTTCCTCACAGTATTATCCGTCCTGCAGGGAGAGAAGATCTCCGTCAGAGATGGACACACACCGGGAGGCTGATCCGGCTGCAAGAAAGCGCTCGCTGCCTTTCATTTAAAATACCAACCAGATTGAATTTAATAGGATTTAATTAAACCAGTTCTTTCCTAAAAAGATACAGTGAGGAAATTGGCCAAAGACTTTCGACAAAGTTCGACAAAGTAGCTAAAATATTGCGTCTGTTTGTGCAGCTCATCCAAATAGCATTCATTATTTAGTAATGTTTCACACCTGAATTCAAATTTATTATTTAAAATGTGTCAAGAGTAAATAATTTTGTTAAAAAAAAAACTTGCACATATCCACATTTTTCCTTATCTTACTGTATATTACTGTAGCATGCGTCACTCTGAGTGAGCTGGCACTGAGTTTGTATTTCAACCTCTCACTTTTTTAATCTATTGATCCAAAATTATTTGAAATACATTAAACATACCATAAACTTTATAAAAACGTGTTTTTTTTTTCTGTTTTATGATAAAAATCCAGTTGTTCACTAAAGACTGGGAATTGTTGTTACGTCATAAAATATAAGAGCCAATCAGCACCAAATATGCAAATGTGGGGCTTTGCAGCGACAGCTTACTGAGGGAAAGTGGGCGGGATTTAGGTTAGGGGTGTTTTCAAATTGCATACTTACATACTTTTTTATTCTGTTGTTTGTGGAGCCAGTAATTTATTATTCAAAATAAAAAATACAGAAAGAAAGACAGAAAGACAGAAAGAAATAAAGCTGGTCATTGGGGGTGAGACTGAAGGTGAGCAGCATGTGGTGTTTTATTGCAGCTCTTTGTAGTCCAGATGATCAGAGGAAGCTGGTGGGCATGCTGCCCTCATGCCACGCCCACTTGCCACGCCCACATGCCACGCCCACATGCCCACATGACACGCCCACATGACACGCCCACATGAATCTTCAGCTGTGCCAAAGGGAATTTTTACATTTTCTTTTCCTCTGACTGTCCTTAGTGGTCTTTCTCTCCCTCCCTCCTCTCTCTCTCTCTCTGTCTGTCTCGCTCTCACATTTCATCTCTCTCTGTCTGAATCTCTCTCGCTCTCATTCTGTCTCTCTCTTTCTGTACCTATCTTTCTCTTTCTCTCCCTCCCTCCTCTCATTCTGTCTCTCTCTCAGTTCAGTTCATCAGTGCTTTATTGGCATGAATGTTTCTAAATCACATTGTTGCCAAAGCAAATAGTGCAAGTAGATTAAACCAAAATTTATACACATTTATACTCTCTCTCTTTCTCTCTCTGTCTCTCTCTCTCTCCCCCTCTGTCTCTCTCTGTTTGTCTCTGTCTGTCTGTCTGTCTGTCTGTCTCTCTCTCTCTCTCTCTCTCTCTCTCTCTCTCTCTCTCCCTCTCTCTCTCTCTCCCTCTCCCTCTCTCTCTCTCCCTTTCTCTCTCTCAGCAGTGGGTAATCAGTGTTTAATGATGCCCTTTCCCTGCTGTACGCTGTCTGATGTGTGTGATGTGGTGAGTGGTAACAGACGGGGTGCTCTGGCTGAATCTGGCTCCCATCAGGCCGTTCTGCTCCCCGTAGTGCTTTACACCGCACTCCTGCACACGCGCCATGAAATGAATGCGATCAGATCGGCTATGAGACGCCATCCGTTCATCCGTCGTGTAAAAAAAAAAAAAAAAAAAAAAAAAAGACGTGTAATGGTACAGCTTGGTACCTTTTCTCTCAAAGTGGGCACCATCACAAATATTTCTCCATCATCATCATCATCATCATCATCATCATCACCACTGTGAACGATATAGATAGGCAGTGTGTTGTGTTATAGCGTGAGATCGCTGGCTGTTCAGGGTAAAATAGTGCACTAGATAGTGAACACGACGTGGTTCAGACTTCGCTAACAGGAACATCACAGCGCACACGCGACTGTCCAGTCCTCGTCCTGCATCTTGTGTTCCTCCGTCTCAGTGCCGATCCCAGTCCTGAAGTCAGGGCAGAGACACGGCCCGATGATGTCATCACCTCAACCTCACGCGAGTGCCCAGAACCGGCGCCGCACCCTCGCCTGCTCCCTCCGGACCGCTGCCAGAGACGTGACTTTATTACACACTCCCACGGTCCGTCATGTCTGCCTCGAGAGTGATGTTTGTGTAACATCCAGGCAGACGTGTGCTTATTTAGAAAAACAGTAAACACCCACATGGTGAGAGAGACCGCGTAAAAGCCTCATGGGGGATTTTTTCAGACTGGTGTCTCGCTGAGTCTCTGATATAAAATGTGAACATGAAAGGAGATGTCTAGCGGGCGTCCCTGGAGGCTGCGAGCTCTCGAGGCGATGGATTCTTCGAGTGCTGCTGTTGCCTGGCGACGGATACGTGAGAGTCGTGGTTTCCTCGCTGACTTCCTTCCGCCTCTGTGTTTTTATAACAAAACTTTTTTTTTTTTTTTTATAGAAAAATAGAAATCCTCGGTATCGCTTTCTACTAGGGTCATATTCATAAAGAACTATGAACATAAAGCACTCATACATCATATAAATATTTTTGAATGAAATTACATTTATTGTACATTATGAATTGCTATCATAATGCATTATAAGTCTTGTTAATAACATGAGATGTGTGGATTTATTTTTCCTGTTTTCCTTTAAAAATGAATTCCATCAGAGAGATTATGAGAAGGTCATACCATAAACATTTACAACTACTGAAAGAGCATTTCAGATCTCTAGGTTTAACAAAACAATAGTTACTGAATACTGCTGATTTAATAAAGCTTATTTGTATAATATATCTCTCACTTTACTTAAAGCTGATAAAGTTATGATCTATAGGTTATAATATCATAAATCATAAAACAGTTACTAGTTTTAGAAATAATCTGAGCAGCTGTCGGTGTGTCTACGACGGAACGGAACGCTTTCAGCGATCTGAGACTGAATTTTATCGGTACTGGTGATGATAACGTGTTATAAACACACCTTATAATGCATAAAAGCATTCTAAACAAAGCTGAAATGCTGAAATGACATCACTGCATGCCATGAATGTATTCATAGGCCATTATACTTATGGCTTTTACGGAAATTGTTAGCAAATCCAAAGCGAAACTGACTTCTGACTCCTGATCTGATGAATCGGATTGATGCAGAACAAAACAAACTGTACTTCTACAGCATCCTTCCCTCGAGATCGTCAACATTTCTGCTCCACTGCGGTGCAATTCGGATCCGCGGTTCTACGTTGATTATCTCTGTAATTACTCTTTAGTTGCTTGTCCTTGCATTTTTCACCTATTACACAAACCTCTTTTGAATCGCTCGCTCTCAAGGTTTCCTCCTTTTTCTTCCTCAAATCCATGAAGCGCTAATCATTTCTATTGTCCCTCATTCACTATAAACTCCTACTTATAAGGGATTAAAGGCTTATGTGGTGTTTCTCCTTTATATCCAGACCTTCTAGTACCTAGTTTCCATTAGCCACTATGGAGAGCAGGTCAGTTAGGGCCATATTTAGGAACTGAAAAAGCAGAGAGAGCTTTTAGTGCCTCTATTTATTTCCTTTTTGCATTTGCTTTAGGAGAATTCATCTCTTAAAGCTCTTATGGTCATCTTCAGCGTTGAAGTGCAAAAGTAACATCAATATTTACATGAGGAAAGTTCCTGGTATTCAGAGTCGGGTTACGCAGCTGATTAAGTGGATTTTCTGAGCTCCACATTCAGATTGTTAAAATCACCTGTGTGGTGTTCATGTTTCTTCCTGAGTAGAAGTGATGTAACATAAAATAAGGGGACCATTTTTAAAAAAAAATTAAAAGACTAATATGAAATGTGAATGAGAAGATGGTGAGTGCTGAAATAAATCTTATAGGAGTCCAGAATATTGAGGATATATCGCTACATGAATAGTTCTAGTTGTAATGATCACATTAATCACTGGTTTGATTTAACAAAATGGCTTCCACCAGCTTATAGAATAGCACTTGATCCAGCACATACTGATATTTCTATTTTATCTGTTCATATCATACACCGACAGATACTCGTACGCACAAATTAATCAAGCTGTAGTGTGAAATAGCAATGTGTGCACAGGATATTTATCACGCTTTTAATTCACTGTTTTGATTTGTTGAATTAATAAAATAATGCCAGTGTTTTCTGTCCTGTAAAGAAAACATGGCGGTGGTTTGAAGCTGACTGAGCTGACAATTGTTCAGTTTTTAAGGCACTTTTATCAAATCGTTGCTGTTCTCTCAGCACTTAATCCTTCCTTTTACCTTATGTGAAGAAATGAACTGATTATATATTTCCTTGTAAAGTTCATAAATATAAAATATATAAATAAACATTCACTTCTAAAATCCTGTCAGTTTCATCCTCTCAGTTTAAGTGGCTCTTGATATGAAGATATTTTCTGCTCTTCCTCTTGTCTGTAGTTTACGGCCACAACGTGAAGAGCAGCAACGACTTTGTGGGCCGCGTCGTGATTGGTCAGTTCTCCACAGGGCCGGCTGAGACCACGCACTGGCGGCGTCTGCTGCGTTCCCAGCGTACGCCCGTGGAACAGTGGCACAGCCTGCGGTCCCGCGCCGAGTGTGACCGCGTCTCTCCCGCCTCGCTCGAGGTCACGTGATCCTCACGCGGCACGCCGACTGGTGGAGGCGGGAAGTGTGGACCATTTAATGGGCGGGGTTTCACTTGAAGGACAAACAATAAGAAGAACTGTGGTGATTTGAACGGACTGTGGGTTCTGGAACCGGCTCGTGTTCTGCTCTGGTGTTCGTGGACTTTATTCAGAAATGTGAACTGCTGAGAAAGTGTTTTTCCGGCGACGCAGCAGAGCGTTTGTTCTTTATCACACTGATACTATCATCATGGAGAACTTAATAACCTCATCATTGGCTCGGCTCGGCTCGGGCTGAGATCAGTGGGATCATTCCTCCTCCTCCTCCTGTTACGGGACGTGGCGTGGCTTGTATTAATCAGCTGATTGTTTTTTTTAAAAAGATATTTAGAAATTAATAACGTGGCTGCTGCTTTCAGTTCCACACCATGGGCTCCTTTTGTGTGATATAAAATTCTGTGAAAAAAATAAGGCATAAGATCATGATGTTATATTTTCACAGGGTGTTTTTTTTTTTTGTGACCATCAAAAAAATCAGGTTAAACGGTGAAAAGTGTCATGATTGTAAAAATAACTGTCCAATCAAATCAGCTCCTCTCATCCCCTTTATAAACGAGTGTCCAATCAAATCAGCTCCTCTCATCCCCTTTA
>CM074986.1:668941-723941 GCA_037576825.1 Pangasius krempfi
CTCCCTCTCTCCCTCTCTCCCTCTCTCCCTCTCTCCCTCTCTCTCTCTCTCTCTCTCTCTCTCTCTCTCTCTCCCTCTCTCTCTCTCTCTCTCAGACCGACCGCAGGCTCATTCTGATGAGTCTCGGCTCTCCAATCTCCTGCGGAGGGTGTCGCGGGAGGACGACCGGGACCGCAGGCTGGCTACCTTGAAACAAATGAGGGAACTTATCGTGCACTCGGAAAACAAGGTGGTAAGTTTTGGCGCCTGGCGCAAATCCGTCACCGCGAGCGAAATAGCGTTGACCTGCGAATCATTTGCATTTGGACTGAACTCGCATTTAAGTGGATGTGTTTCTGATCTGATCGTTTGTTTGTTGCAGGTCCTGGTTAAACAGTTGGATACCATTTTGAGCACCCTGAATGACATTTTGAATGAAAGGTGTGTGTGTGTAAATATATATAATTTTTTATTTCCTTTGGAAGAATATCGAACAGATTTTTTATTAAAATGAAATGAGCGCTTAGAGTTGAAAAGTACACGGTGGTGGCTAAATTTAGTTTTTTTTGTCTAAATATTCTACTACATAATGACACACATCTAATTTGATGTTTTTCTTCAAGAACAGACGAATAAAATGAGCATATAGTGTTATTTTATGAAAATATTTGCACGACGCTGTTCCGCTGTTTCCTCTCATGAGACCCAAACAAAGCTGAGGGTGCCAATACTTTAATCCTGGCGCGAACACGGCGTGCGAAACCTTTTGAGAGCCTCTGAAGGGGTTTTATTGGGCCTACAGTGCTGCCGTACTCCATGTAGGAAGCGCATATAGCGAACAGGAGGCTGTCTGAGGTTTATTCAGATGCGTAAATATCGTGGTTTCGCATAATTTTTTATATCAATGTAAATATCAGACGTAGAAAATTGTGGGTAAATAAACAGAACAAATTGGAGTTTTAAGGTTTTTGATATAAAAAATGTACTGAAACGGACCGAGTGGAACGCGGAAGCTAAAAACGGTGACTTTGAGGTTGCGGGTTCATGAATATTCAAATTTATTCAAATACCGTGTTCAGTCGGCGGCCGCAAATCCTTTTAAAGCAAACTTCATACACTTTATCGTATTATCGTATCGCGATTTTCCTTTCTGCGATACACGATCCGTATCGCGATAAACATAATGTTTAGCTGACGAAACTTCCGGCAAAATATTAGCCCTTTTTTCCCCCACAATTTCTAAAATTAATTAATTAATTAAAAAATTTGTACACTTTGGTTGTTCAATATCTCAGAAAAAAATTAATTAATTGTACTTTTTTTATTTAATACAAAAAAAATTAAGTGACTAATGCTGTAAAGTGGAAATTTTTTTTAATCTTTTCCAGTTTTAACGATTAAATACAAAATGTATAAAAAAAAATAAATAAAAAAAAGTATAAATAGATCTCAGAAAAGTGTATTTTGACCGGATTTATTGCGATATTATTATTATTATTATTATTATTATTATTATTATTATATGATCTCTTCATATCGCTGTAATTCGAGTTCCCGGTTGCTTGAAATGTTCTTTGCATATCCAGTTAAATTTATTTTATTATTATTTAATATTTTCATTAATTATTTTATTATTGTTTCGTTATTTTCGTGTCCCCGCAGCAGTAAACTCCTCCACGAGCTGCGGCAGGAAGCGGCCTGCTGCCTGGGTTTGCTCTGCGCTGCCCTCAGCTACGAAGCCGAGAAGGTCTTCAAGTGGATGTTTGTGAAGTTCAGCAGCTGCAGTAAGGACGAGGTGAAGCTGCTCTACCTGGTGGCCGTGTACAAGGCTCTGGAGACGGCGGGGGAGAAGAAAGCCTTCTCGCCCGTCATGCAGGTACCGTGGAGACGATACCGAGCCACGCCAGCTCCGTCTGGACGTATTTCACGATTAACGATCGACGACACGAGTGATGAAAACATCTTAAGCGTGAAACTCGAGCGCGATGAGTCCATGAGTTCACGTAGCAGTGGAAGAGGCTCTTGAGAGCGAGGGTTTATTGTCCCGTTTCTCTAATTCATATCACACCTTTTTAAGGTTTTTATTTTTATTTTTATTTGACTCATCCTCCAAAAATATGTTCGGTGATTGATTAATACTCGTCTCAGCCTCAGTATCCACGAGTGCCTAAAAAACCCAGTCGGCTCTCCATATCCGCCGGTTTAACGTTCACGGATTTCATTATTCACGTAATTATTCACTAATTAAATGGGAGTTTTTCTGGAGGTTCTGGAAAGTTTAGTGAGTCAGAAAATAACGCGTAAAATATAGGTATCCGTAATGTAATTATCATTTACTACCGTAAATATACACACACACACACACACACACACACACACACACACACACGTTTTACTGTAAGAAGTTTCATTCTGTAAACAGCTTCAGCGCGCCGAAGACTACGCGCTCTGTTTCTCTTTGTCTCGCGTTTCTCTCAACTTCTTGCCTCTTTAACGTGCGATTAAAATCTCGCGTGTAATCGTGGGGTAAAAGCGTAGTGCTTCTAGTGTTTTAACACACACTCTCTTTGTGTGTGTTTGCACTTTTCGGTTCTTAAAACGACATCACCGGTTAAAACAAGATGGAGAAGCCATGCCACGGTGACGGGGATCAGGATTAATCGTTCCGCGTGTGGAAGCGTGTCGCCGGATGGGTTAACAGCGATACGGGGAATCTGCGCTGATGTTTAAAATAAATATTAATTCGCACGTCCTCTAACGAGGCTAACGACTTCGCTCTACTTTACCCGCTCTGCTTTAATGAAGCTTTTTTTTTTTTTTTAATGAATGTTGTTCTCCGTTGCAGCTGGTGATGAGCAGCCTCCAGTCCATTCTGGAGAACCTGGACACGCCGGAGCTGCTGTGTCAGAGCGTGAAGTGCATCCTGCTGGTGGCTCGCTGCTACCCGCACATCTTCAGTACCAACTTCAGAGTAAGCAGAGCTCGTTTACGCGCCGCGCCGCGCCGCGCCGCAGCCCGGTGACGACGAGACTAATCATTGGCTTTGTTCTCCTCAGGACACGGTGGACATCCTGGTCGGGTGGCACATCGATCACACACAGAAACAGTCCCTCACTCTGCAGGTGTCGGGTAAGAAGTGTGTGTGTGTGAGAGAGAGAGGGTTTATGCTGTTATTTATCAGGAAATGTGTGTCGTAAACCCTGTGTGTGTGTGTGTGTGTGTGTGTGTGTGTGTGTGTGTGTGTGTGTGTTGACAGGCTGGTTACAGAGCCTGGAACAGTTCTGGGTGGCTGATTTGGCCTTTTCCACTACGCTGCTGGGTCAGTTTCTGGAAGACATGGAAGCGTACGCAGAGGTAACGGCTCTCATTAGCATCACAGCTTCCGTAACAAACCGCAGTAACCTCTATCTGAATTTTCTCCAGTACTGGAGTACTACTACGCCGCTACGGGCGATTACTCCTCACCGATCGGTGAAGCGACGGGCGAGCTTTGACTTTCTCCGTACGCGCTCAACACGCAGCCGCGGATTTTCTCCGATCGGAGTGAAACTTCTCGCCGCGGTCTCCGTCGTGTGTGACGTCTCGTTACGCGACAGTAGAGACATCACGAAGAAGACTAAGGCTCGGGCGAGATCGCCGGTGTCTCTGGTTTAATGCGCTTAACGTTAATCACACAGCTGTTTCACACGGATTAGTGCGTTATTTTAGATTTAAGAGACGCGCGTTTAGCTACAGTTTCATCTGAACTTAAAAACAGGCCACGCCTACAAGAGAGTTGAGAGCCACAACAGCAGTAACAGGCTACTTGTGGACGAAGTTGACTGAGCGTTTGTTTTTCGAGCTGAGAGGCTTCAGAAAGTAGGACGTTAGTTCCAGTAAGGGAAAGTAGCGAGCGTTTTGCGGTGCATTGTGGGATTTTGCGATTGAGACAGCCCTTAAGATGGCCGCCTCCCTGATCAGCGCCCTGAGTACTGAACTACTGAACGAGGGAGCGGATTGAAACGCGGCCCTCGTCACCTTGATGTTTCCTCGTCACTTCTGTCTTCTTGTTCTGACTCTCGTTGTTTTCAGGACCTGAGCCACGTGGTGTCGGGCGAGGCCGTAGACGAGGACGTCCCCCCGCCCGCCGTGTCTCTGCCCAAACTGGCGGCTCTGCTGCGCGTCTTCAGCACGGTGGTGCGCAGCATCGGCGAGCGCTTCAACCCCATCCGGGGTCCGCCCATCACGGAGGCGTACGTCACTGACGTGAGTATCACGCGCCGTCCCGTTTCGCTGTACGTACGATCTGAATAGACGCTTCAAAGAAAGCACGACTCTGAAGTCACCGAACGTGTGTTTGCTAATGTGACGTTTACACCGCGGCGTGAAAAATCTTGCGTCTGATTGGCTGATGATTACCGGCACGCAGCAAACCAGGAAGGAATAAATGCAGCAGGACGAAGAAAGATGAGGAAATATAAATGAGGGCTTTTTTTTTCTTTTCTGCTCCTTCTCATTTATTTTGCTTTCACATAGTTATATTCATTTCATCTATTAATATGTTCCGACAAAAAAAAAAAAAAAGCTGCTCGCAGCATGCACACACAGCGTTCTTACCCGGTTCTAGCTAGTCTCGGCTCTCTAACTAGCCTAACTAGCTCTCTCAACTACTTGTATCGTCAGTAATGCAGGTAAATGAAGAGGCTGGTGCTAAACCTTCATGTGCTGTCTTTAGTTTTTTTCCAGCGCCACTTTGTCCTCCAGGGTTTGTTTTTTTGTTTGTTTGCCTCCCAATTTGCGGCCTGGCCAGGAAGTAAAAAAGCAGTTTTTTTTTTAACCGCATCGTTTCTCTGAAAAGTTTCTTTCGGGAAGAAACCGTGCCAGCGTCGGTGCTTCCTAAGTCCTGTAGCCAAATATTGTGATGAATTCTGTTGTGAATTTCGTGACGTGGTGTTTTCAGACTCATTTAAGAATAAAAAAAAAAAAGGGGTGTTTATTCAGACCTGATGAACACACGCTGATCCTACATCAGTTTTTAAGTACACTCAGACTTGTGGTGGTGGTGTTGTTATTGTTATTATTATTACTGCATCATGTGTACTCCTTTTCTCTCTCTCTCTGTCGCTCAGGTGTTGAACCGTGTGTTAGCGTGCATCACCACGGCTAAGCAGGTTTTCTTCTCGGAGGCCGTGCTGACGGCGGGGAACGAGTGTGTGTGTGTCCTGCTGCCCAGCATGGACTCGAGCAGCCAGCTGACCGGAGCGGTGATTTCCTACGGCCTGGACCAGCTGGAGAGCTGCCAGTCGTGCAGCGCCGAGTACAGCATGGGCGTCCTGAACCTGCTCACGCTGGTGCCCGCTCGACTCCCTTTACTTTCTCTTACAATAACGATAATAATAATATGATGATATAATACTAACTCCTAGAGCTCTGGGTGGGTGGGTGTGTGTGTGTGTGTGTGTGTGCGTGCGTGCGTGTGTGTGTGGGTGCAGATTCCACAATATTTATATATTTAAAGGCAAAAAAAAACAAAGTCGTTTAAGATCTCCTAGCTGCTGTGATCCTGTTAAACGATCCTCGTCTTTTCTTAACGAGTTGTCAGACTGCTGTGGTGTAAGAGGAATAAAACGCTCGCACACGTGCTGTTGGAGGTTATAGGTGTAGCGACTCTGCTTCATCCTGCCACTCTGTCGTCGGTTATTTTCCTCGAACAGCGCAACCCTGAAGTGTTTTTATTCCTTACGTATTTAATAACAGCAGCCGTAGCACTTTCCAGTCGAGTTTTACGGTAACGTGCGTAGAAACATTCTGACTAAAAGAAACGGACAGAGACGTGTGTAATGTTGTTAATCTGTGTGTGTGTGTGTGTGTGTGTGTGTGTGTGTGTGTGTGTGTGTGTGTGTGTGCAGACTGTCGAGCAGATAAACACCAAGCTGCCTGCTACGTTTGTGGAGAAGCTGCTGGGTCCAGACTCCCAGCTTCTGGAGCTGCGTTTCCACAGAGAGCGAGAGGTACGGCGCCAATCGTCCATGACGACGTTTTTGTGTCTGTGTTTGTTTTCCGAGTGCCTTATTTATTTGTTTGTTTGTTTGTTTGTTTGTTTGTTTTTGCGGTGTCAGGTGATGGTGGCGGCACTCAGCGTGTACCAGGCGGTGCTGAGCCTGAAGAACATCCCCATCCTGGAGGCGGCGTATAAGCTGGTGCTGGGGGAGATGGGCTGCGCCGTCAACAGCCTGCTGGCGCCGCTGGGGCTCCCGCCGGCGTGTCCCAACATCCAGCACGCGGCGTTCGGACAACTGCAGCTCCGCCCCGACCGAGCCGAGTTCATCCTCATCTTCAACCTCAGCACGCTCACCACCATCGGCAACACCAAGAACTCCCTGATCGGGGTGCGTGTCTCTTCCAGTCTTACGGTTTACGCCACTGCGCTGGCGCATTCTGCTCTCTGCTCTCTGATTGGTCAGGAGGTGTCGGTTAATTCTCTATGACGGCAGCTCTGACAGTAGCGCAGCTGCAAATCGCAGCTATTCATAGTTAATTCGCTCGTTATCGTTGCTATAGTAACGGCCCGTCCTCAGGGACAGACCTTGATGATGATGATGGTGGTGGTGGTGGTGGTGGTGGTGGTGATGAAGAGTGACGGCGTGTGTGTGTGTTCTCCTGTTACAGATGTGGGCTCTGTCTCCCACCGTGTTTGCGCTCCTCAGCCAGAATTTGGTGTTGGTTCACAACGAGCTGGCGGTGTATTACCCTGCAGTGCAGTACTCCGTCCTCTACACACTGTACTCCCACTGCACCAGGTACACACACACACACACACACACACACACACACACACACACACACAGTCTGTTTGGTTTGTTTAAGGTTAGCTTTTCTGTGTGTGAATCGTTTCTCTTCCGCTCTGACAGACACGACCACTTCATCTCCAGCAGCCTGAGCTCCTCGAGCCCCTCGCTGTTCGATGGGGCGGTCATCAGCACAGTTACCACGGCAACCAAGAAGCATTTCAGCACACTTCTCAGTCTGTTAGGGATGCTGCTGAGTAAGGAGCACCTAAACTCCGAGGCCAGGTATCACCCCCCTCTCTCTCCCTCTCTCTCTCTCTCTCTCTCTCTCTCTCTCTCTCTCTCTCTCTCTCTGTGTTTCTGTCTATCTCACTGTAAGGTTTTTTTTTTTTTTCTTTCTAAAGCTCTAAGTGTTGTGTTTTTCAGGAAGCTGCTTCTCGCCTGGTCACAGGAAGTCTGTCTGATGATGAAGAAATGTGAAACCTACTCCCCGCTTTTCTCATTACCCTCCTTTCACAGGTTCTGTAAAGGACTTCTCGCAAACGGTGAGCGCAAACCCTCGAGCAGTTCACCGGCGCAGCCCTCCTTCCGAACTTCAACCTGTTTTAGAAGAACAAACTTTATACTGTTTTACAAATACAGAACTCAGTACTCACTTGTTTACGTCCCTCAAACTCTCAGAAATGCCCAAAGTAAAGAGAGAGTCATCTAGATTAGCGTTTCTCGAAGTGACGACATCGACCCTCCATGATCACAGTTACATTTATTGTTAAGTTCTTATCAATATCAACTCATTTAACTGGTCACGTTAATTGAATGAATGCGTTTAATCCAAACTTCAATCACTCAGAAATGTCAAATTAGACCTAAAGTGTTCTGCTAGTTAGAAGAGAAGAAGCTCCAATAAATCAGCTAGTTATTTAAATGTGTTCAGTCACAGTCAGGATTTCGGCTGTTATTTGAATAGTTTGGTTAGGATTGTGTTTATTGGGCGTCTGTGGTATTTATTTTAGAGATGTGTGTGTGTGTGTGTGTGTGGGTGTGTGTGTTAGATTGTATGGTAGTATCTGTCTGAGTTTGTGTTTTTGTGTTTTTGCTCGGAGACGAATAACGGTTTTGTTTTTGCTGCAGCGCTGAACGAAGACTCCACCGTGTGTCTCCAGACCTGCAGCAGTCTACAGGTTCTGTCCTCGTCCCTCCCCATGGAGCTCCTGCAGAGGTCAGAACGCGCACTCGTACGGAACGTAGGTGTGTGAGAAACCTGAGAATGCCGTGTATGATCTGAGCACGTGTGTGTGTGTGTGTGTGTGTACGTGCACAGATGCGTGGACGTGTGCCGGGTGCAGCTGGTTCACTCGACCGTAAGAGTCAGACAGGCCTTCGGGAAACTGCTGAGATCCATCCCGCTGCACGTGGCGCTGAGGTGAGTCTCTCTCTCTCTCACACACACACACACACACACACACACACACACACACACACACACACACACACCCCCTTCCGTTAGCAAAGACTGGACTGTATATCTGTGACCTAGCGTATAACGTCTAAATCATCACACACTTGAGACTTGAGACCCTCAGGTCATTTGAGTTAAAGTGATGGGACTATATAATAATAATAATAATAATAAATAAATAATAAATAAATGATCTCCAACGGTCCTTAACTTTTTAACTGTTTTTTTTGTGTGTTTTTTGGGGGTTGTTTCCCAGCAGTAACCGCAGCTCCTCGGAGATCGACGAGATCTCTCTCGCCATCCGGCGGCACATGAGCAAAGCGCCGAGCAACACCTTCCACCCGCAGGACTTCTCCGACCTCATCAGCTTCATCCTGTATGGAACAGTGCACCGCGGGGGGTGAGCCGGCCACCCATTCACGTGCATGATGATCTCCTAGCGCTTTGTTTTTGTTTTGTTTTTTGTTTTTAGCTCAATTGGACTTATTTGAGTGAAATTTCTGATTAAAAGCGAGGTGTGTATTTGGCGCTTGGAGTCACCTGAGATGTGGGTGAGGACTCGGGAGACGTCTGTTCTCTGCGTCTAAACCCGATTTATAGATCATTTTTAAACAATTTAAACCGTCAGATTATTGTTAAAGTCAAAATTTGTCAGTTCTGCTGTACGTACAGGACACACAGAGGATTGAAATTGCGTTTCCCTCAGACCCATGGTGTGAGACACCAGCGTAACAGGACAAGTAATTTAGAAAAGTAAAGTAAAATAAAATCCAGTTTTTAAATATCTATTTATCTTTAATTACATGCTGTGTTCACCACAGTGGCACAAGCGGCGAGTAGTAGAGCGACTTCTGAAAATAAAGTTCCGCAGGGTTTTACGCGGTCGTACTTCATCACTAGGAACGAAAATCAGCAATACGGGCTTCATGCCGTGATTTCGCACCCCGTCCACTATTTCAACAGCAAATGAGCGTTATTTATTAACATTCAGACTCGGTTAAAGGTCAAACTGTCACAGAGAAAAGCTTTATGGAGTTGAGGATTGTAATCCTGCGCGCGTTTCTCGTCATGGTGCCTGGTGACCAAACGCGGCTGGTGTAAACGCGGTCCGGCGACGACGTTTTGGTCTCCAAAAGATTCATATACGTAATGGTGAGTTCGAAATGGATGGGGGTTAAGGAACAGCTGCAACTGTAAATGGATAAAAAGTACACTTATTTGTGGAAAATTGCTGAGGTACAGGAGGAGTAAAAGAGGAACATGGTGTTGTAGGAAAATAAATAGCTTCAGGGTGGTAAGAGTAGCTCTGCTGCCTCATCACGCCACACGGAGTGGGCTTATTACTTACCGTGTGTGTGTGTGTGTGTGTGTGTCAGGAAGGAGCCGTGGTTAGAGCGGTTGTACCACAGCTGTCAGCGGTCGGAGAAGCGCGAGTGCGCCGTGGTGCCGCGCTCGCTGCTGAAGACGGAGGCGGTGCTGTGGCAGTGGGCCGTGTGGGAAGCGGCTCAATTCACCGTCCTTTCCAAACTGCGCACTCCTCTGGGACGCGCCCAGGACACGTTCCAAACCATCGAAGGTCAGCGCGTGTACACACACACACACACACACACACACACACACACACACACACACATACTCACACTCTCTCTCTCTCTCTCTGTTTATTTATTTTTAAGTCACTAGGTGCAGGCATTGACCTACACTTAAAAGATAAACACTTGTTTAATTTATTCCTAAAAAAAAAGCTTTTAGGTTGAGTACTAACTTATTACACTCATCACTCTGCGTGTGTGTGTGTGTGTGTGTGTGTGTGTGTGTGTGTGTGTGTGTGTGGGGTAGGGATGATCCGCAGTCTGGCGGCTCACAGTCTGAACAGCGAGCAGGAGCTGAGTCAGTGGAGTGGAGGAGAGAGCGATGAAGGTCACCACACCAACCAGCTCCGCCTCGCGCTGCTGCTGCAGTTCCTCGAGAACCTCGAGAAGCTCATGTACAACGCTTACGAAGGCTGCGCCAACGCCCTCACCGCCCCGCCCAAGGTAACACCGACACCTGAGCGTCTCGCTCAGCCGCATCGCCGTGTGTGTGCGTGTGTGTGCATAATTATTACCAGCAACAACGATGATCAAGATTAGGCATGTTCCTGCATTACATATTACACCAATTATCTAATTATCTTACAGTAATTATTATCCTGTACTGCTTTAATTGGGTGATTATTGTATTACGGCATTTATTTACATATAGAACCGATTATTGGCACAAGACTGACTAGCATTAGTCATATAAATCCCTCATAATTACACTTATGCGTGTTTAACTGAATGATTTATTTAGTAAATCTAAATGGGAATCGGTCAGTTAATGCATAGAGACTGAATACTTTATTTAAAATGTTATGTATTTTTGTTGGGTCTTTTCTTCCCACTAATAAAATAAAATAAATCGCACCGCACTTCTTCCGTGAAAGTGGCCCCGAAAGGTTCAGGTACATTTCAGAGGTCCTGACCCCTCTCCTGTTCTCCAGGGAATTAGGACCTTTTTCTACACCAACCGTCAGACGTGTCAGGATTGGCTGACGAGGATCCGCCTGGCCCTGATGAGGGTGGGGCTCATGTCCGGCCAGCCGGCGGTCACCATCCGCCACGGCTTCGACCTGCTCACCGAGATCAAGAACAGCAGTGCGCAGGTTCGTCTTTAAAAACCGTTGTCATTTAAACTAACGCTTTTGAGGAGTTGCATCACGGTCTCCGCTGTTCCTCCAGGGCCCTGAGATGGAGGTTCCTGTCACCATGCTGGTGGAGGCTCTGTGTGAGCTGCGCTGTCCTGAAGCCATCCAGGGTTTGGCAGCGTGGAGTTTGGCCCACGTGGGGAAGAGCGTGGCGTGGGTCGGCTCTGTAGCGCTGCAGGCCGAGGGGAAGTGAGTTACGCCCTTTAATTTAGTGCAGAGATTAGAAGTTTGGTATGACTCCGCCCCTTCCCCCCCTTAGGCCCCGCCCACTTCATGCAGTAATGATGATGACCAAATTCCTCTTTGGAAATCCAGATTGTGACTTTTTATCACCTGTTCATTTTACAAAGTATTAAACTTCAGTCATGTTTGACTAGACGACTAGCGGCGCACGCTTGCGTTAAATCCGTATCCCGGTGCGTCCTAGGTTTGAGAAAGCGGCTCTGGAATATCAGGAGCAGCTGTGCGCCGTCACGGGGGTCGACTGCTCCATCAAAGGCTTCGACAGATCCTTACTGAAGCTCGCCAACTCGCCCGCAGGCAACAGCTCCAGTCCGAAACATACAGGAAACGGTGAGGAAACGTCCACACGCGTAAAATAATCTCCCTGTAACACAGGCTCCGGTTTTTTCCCCGGGGATAGAGCTGTTCTGTAATCATTTCGTTGTTAAATACGTTGCACTGTTACTAAGAATCCTTGTTGTTTTATGTATTTTTGCTTTTTTTTTTTTTAAATATATATTTCTTACCCGTGTAATAAACATCCACCTGTTCACTACGTATAAACACTTCATAGCGTACGTGAACACACGCAGTTCGCAATGCCACATAAAACGTCATCTGGGGTTCAGAAAAGGTGCCACGTGTTGTATGTTTGTTTCGGCTTCAGCTGACGAGGTTCGCGCACACAATTCTTCATGTTTACTGAAATATTGGCACCCCTGGATTCTTGTGAGGTGTATGAGCACAGTCTTAAAAATGTAAAATGAGTCTCTCTCTCTCTCTCTCTCTCTCTCTCTGTGTGTGTGTGTGTGTGTAGGAGACATTAAGAAGACGGTGCTGTTGAAGTCCAGCGAGTGTTCCTCCGAGGTCCTGAACTTCCTGGCCAATAAGGCGTGCGAGTGTTACGTGGCTCTGAGCGACTGGGCGTCGGTGCAGGAGTGGCAGGCCAGCATGATGGCGCTGAAAAAGAACAGCAGCAGCTCGGCCACCGTCAACCTGAAGACCGACTTCAACTACGTCAAGTGAGCAGCACTCTAACGTCCACTGCTGTCTACAGGGCTCATACGGGACGTCCTGTAGATTCTGATCCGTGTGTGTGTGTGTGTGTGTGTGTGTGTGTGTGTCAGAGCTCTGAGCAGGTTTGAGGACGGAGATTTCCCAGAGTGCCGTGCGCAGTTGGAGCTGCTTCCTGGAGAAGATTACGGCATCCTCAACTCCAGCACGAAGGACAAACTAGGTACTGATGATGAATCTGATATCTGATACTGATATCCGATGTCGAACTCTGCTTCTGGAAATCCTCAGCATTCACTTTCCCCTAAAAACTTCCAGGTCAATAATAAAATGCTTAACCGTTAATTATTTTCCCGTAACGGCACATCCCCGAACGTGTTCCTCCTCTTGTACTACAGCAGACTGACGCGCCAAACGTGTTCTCCGTATCGTCGTTAAAATCGATCATTGAGGAACATCCTCGAGAGCTTCACGCTCTGACATTTAGAAATGCTGACACTGGAGACTCCTTCCAAGTATTAGTTAATCGTGGCATCTTACAGAAAACTTCAAAGATTACATAAGTGTTTAATCAGTGAAGTATTTTGGGGAAAAATATTGTACTTAGCTTTAAAATGTTTAGAAACATTAGCATAAAGGGTTCAGCAAGATAAAATCAGCTTTATTGGTTATCTGACGTGGTTCGTTACGAGTAACACACTGAACCTGAACACGTGTGTGTGTGTGTGTGTGTGTGTGTGTGTGTGTGTGTGTTTGCAGACCTGAAGCGGCTCCTTCCTGCCGTACTCAGTCCTGATCCCTCAGAGCTGCAGAAGGCCATCGAGGTTCAGCTGCTGAGGAGCGCTGTAGGAGCCATCACGTCAGCCAATCACGAGCAGGACCAGAAAGTTCTACCTTCATCAGAGTGAGTTCCGTTAACACGCCGCTTCCCACTTCCCAGATTTACACACTATAGTACTGGAATTTTTTTTACGTAGCTACGCAGTTCCGGTTCGGAGCTGTTGTAGGCGTCCTTGATGCTTTTGGGAAACAAAAGTTCAGCCTAGTACACTTTGTAGTAACCGTTAATCATCTGAAGAACCCTTGAGGGAACCCTTTAATATCCTGGTCCTTTTCTCGCGAACGTCGTCAGCACTCTGGTGAAGTACCTGAAGCAGACGGGCCGGATCGCTCTGGGACCTCTGCGTCTGTCCACGCTCACGCTGTGCGACTCGCTGCCCACCCTCGGAACCCTGCAGCTCCACTGCGCCAGCTCTTTGGAGACCTCGCTGTGCAGCCAGCACCCCTCTGAGGTCAGGCAGACACGGCTACAGCGCTCTACTCTGTTAATCTTACCGCAAAGCATCGCTAACGACGCCGTTTCCGTCTTTAGGAATGTCTGATCCCGCTGTTCAGCGACGCTCTGAGCACGTGCAAGCAGCAGGACGTCGAGCCGTGGCTCCACGCGCTCAGATACAGCACGTTTCAGAGGCAGCTCTTCCTGAAGCTCAGAGGTGGGATCGTATGGCGATGCCTGTATGGCGCGACCTCTCGGTACAGTAACGGTTAATGATGTCATCGCTATTTACTGTTGTAGGCTCGTCTGGTCCTGTGGACTCTCACCTGGTGGAGCTGTGTCTGACGGCGGTGAAGTTCGCTCGCAAGCAGGGGAACATCGCTCTGGCCACGCGCCTCCTCGCTCAGTGCAGCAAACCGTCCGCCGACGACCCGGAGGCCCCGGACCTGGTCCAGAGCTTCAGGCAGCTGTCCCTGGAGGGCGCGGTGGCGGAGAAATGGGGACCTGAGCTGAAGATCGAGAGGGCCAAAGTGCTGTTCACTGCAGGTGAGTCCCGCTGCTGCTAGAACGGATTTTTCCCGGCTCCTTGTAATACGCTGTCGTTTCTATGGCAACATCTCGTTTACTGGGACGTTAACGACGAACGCTCTTCATAGATGGTTAAAAAAAAAAGTTTTAAAAGATGTTTATTTAATATTTACGGAAGGAGTCTCCGGTGTCGGCGCTTCGTAACAGTCAGAGGTAAAGCGGAAACTTTTCTGACATCTTCAGGAGAGACGAGTTTACGCTTTCCAGTTTCTTTCTATCTATCTATCTATCTATCTATTTATTTATTTATTAATTTGACAGACAATGGAAAAAAGAGTCTGAGAGTGAGGGAACTAGAACAGGAAGGAACTTTTCACTGGCATCCCAGGTCATTTAAATGTAACTTTAAAGGGATAAAAATAAAAAAAAAATGCCCTTAATTTAATGAGTACAAAAACATTATAATCGTTGGAAAGCTGCTGTTGTATAAGAGGAATAAAACAATATAATTAAATATGGAGCGGGGTGTAACAGTAACTCCGCTTCATCATTCAGCAACACACACACACACACACACACACACACACACACACACACACACACACGGTGATTATTACTTCACATTATGTCAATAACGTTGTATTTTTGGATGTTATTGAATATAACCCTGACAGTTCTGGAATCACGTCCTTCGGAACCCCACCTTCTGCCCGCAGGTCAGTCCGTGGCTGCCATGGAGATGCTGAGCTCGTGTGCGCTGTCCTACTGCCACTCGGGGAAGTGCGAGCGCGCCGCCTGCCGCTCCATCCTCACGCTGTGCAAGTGGCTGCTGGCCGACTGGAAGGACCTGACGCCTCAGCTCAAACAGGCGGTGAAGAGAAACAGCGGCGGCCCGCCTTCAGCCCTCAGCAAGAACATCGCCGCCCTGCTGGAGCTGCCCGTGGAGGAGCAGGGTATACTGCGCATCACCACGGAGACCACAGGTACCTGCTGTTTCCATGCAGCACGCACGAACGCGGCGGGAGGTTCCGGTGTAACGTTGTGTAATAGATTGCATTAAGGTGTTGCGTGATGTAACAACGTAAGATTTCGTTACATAGCTTATGTTATATAACGCGTATTTCATATTACATTGTTACATGGCGTTACATTGGGTTATATTTTGTAACACTTGATGTTATTACGTTCTTACGTGACGTAATGTGTTACGTCGTTATGACATTAGGTTACGTATCATAACGTGACGCTACATCGCGTTGTGTTAAATTATATTAACGCTACAATATGTTACGTTACAATACGTAACGTCACCTAACTGCACCTATGTTCTGTTATATTGCATCATGTCTCTTCTCTCGTCTTTGCTAGCTAGCAAGCTAGCTAAGCTATGGGTCTAGCGACACCGTCGCAGCGTTGGTGCGGAAGCCGTTCAGGAAGTCCTGTGCGGAAGTGTCTAATATTAGATGCAGATCTGATGAGCTTCTCTGAATATACGCGCTAATAGTGAGAAGATCCCGCAGATTATAACAATAGCTATAAAAGTTTCATCTGAAGATAAATGCTTGAGAAGAAAGAGAATTTGGGCCTCGTCAGGGATTTCTCCAGGTGAAAGGTCATGGTGTGTGTGTGTGTGTGTGTGTGTGTGTGTGTGTGTGTGTGTGTGAGCCTCGTCCGCGATCGCTTATCCCGTGTCGCGTTGTGTTTCTCCTCTCGTCAGTGAGCGTAGGAGTCGGGGAAGCGGACTTTGTCCTGGGCCAGCTGTACCAGCTCTCTGCGAGCCAGGCGCCCGAAGTGGCCAAATCCTGGGCTGCTTTAGCGAGCTGGGCGTACAGATGGGGTCGGAAGGTCGTCGACAACGCAAGGTGTGTGTGTGTGTGTGTGTGTGTGTGTGTGTGTGTGTGTGTGTGTGTGTGTGTGTTTAACCTCTATAAAGGCTGGTTGTTATAATAATCTATTTCTCCTGGTCAGCGGTGTAACATCATGTCCTGCCTCTTCCTCTAGTCAAGGAGAAGGGGTTCCTCTGCTGCCGGGAGAGAAGAAGGAGATCGAGGAGCTGCTGCCGTCTGCCACCAGCGACGAGGACAAGGAGACCATTTTCAGCATCCTGGGCCAGGCCATGTGTCGACCAGCTGGAATTCAGGTGGGGGAAAAAAAAAAAAGCACTAAAAAGCTGTAAAGCCGTTTAATCTGTCCGTCCGCATCTATCGTTAAACCCTCAGGACTCCGAGTGCAACCTTTTATGGAAATGAAAGACGTAACCGTCATTAAAATCAGGGAAACTTTAACTTTCTGCTGAAAAACAAACAACAAAAACTACGTTCTCTCCAAAATCCAGGTTTTATAAACGTCTCTGGAAGAAAGTAGTTTGATTTGTAACAGACAACAGGATTTATTTTATATTTGCGGGTTTAAAAAAAAAAAAATTATTATTATTTACATTTCTGAAGGTGCTCATAATTGATTAACTGTGACTAAAAGCTCAAAATGTTCAATCAGAAAATTTGAAGATTATAACATTTTTCAATATTACGCAATTATTATTATTATTATTATTTTATTTTTAAAACCGGGGCTGTTTTTGTCCGTCCCCAGGATGAGGACATGGCCCTGCAGAACGAAGAGGACGACGAGGACGACATGGTGGATGTGATCTGGAGGCAGTTGCTGAGCTCGTGCCCGTGGCTGGCGGAGGTGGAGGACGGCGTGACGGAGGGGCTGATCCGGGTGTGGAGGATGGTGGTGGACCGCATCTTCAGCCTGTACCGCGTCTCCTGCAGGGCTTATTTCACCTTCCTCAAGCTCAACGCCGGACAGGTGAGTGATTCGTCATGACCGTCCTTGTCTAGAGTAAAGCCGCACTTTACCCGAGGCGTCGCTCAGCCCGGCTTCTCTCCTGCAGACGCCCATCGACGAGGACGACCCCAAACTTCTGCTGCACCCTCAGGGCAGTAAGCAGAGCAGCGACGACGTGATTGTGATGGCGACCCTGCGCCTGCTGCGCCTGCTAGTGAAGCACGCCGGAGAGCTGAGGGAGGGGCTGGAGCTCGGCCTGGCCTCCACGCCCACCGCGCCCTGGAGAGGTGAGGACCGCGGCCCCTGGAAGGAATAAACCACAACGCCGTGCGCTGTTATAGGAAACTAATCAACAACAAAGCAGTTTGATGAAGCCGCGTTACTCTTAACACCCTGAAGTTGTTTGTCTCATCGACTCAAACCCCCCCCCCCCCCCACGTCACGTCCTGACGCGTTTTATTCCTCTTGTACCACAACGACTTACTCATTTTAAATTTAAATTTTTTTTACCGTTTACAGTTACTGAACATCTGCGAGTCACGTTTCTTCCTGTTACAACGCGCCGACACTGGAGACTCCTTCCATAAACGTTAAATAAACGTGTCGTTACAGATCCACAATTACAAGTGTCTTGTTCTCCTGTGAACGAGCCGTTACTATAGAAACGGTAACACGTCAGAACGGGCGCATTAGTTATCAATAAAACTGATTTGCAGCTGCACTACCGTCAGAGCCGCTGTTCCAGAGAATTAATCAACACCTCCTGACCAATCAGAATGCAGCTTTTAGGTGTTGCATTGTGTATTGAAGAAAATCCAGAACCTGTTTCTAGAAGGTTCTTTTACAAAAAGAAGCTTCTGCCATTTAGAAATGGTTTCACTTGTGTCCGATTTTTCCCGTTTTATCATTTATAATTAAAACACCGTCGTCATATTCTGGTTTATTTGCCTTATTAATTATTTACATGAAGTGGGAACTGTGTTGTGACTATTCCAGTGTTGTGTCTTTGTTTGTTTGTTTGTTTGTTTGTTTGTTTATGTGTTTTGAAGGCATCATCCCGCAGCTGTTCTCCAGACTGAACCACCCCGAGGCCTACATCCGCCAGAGCATCTGCAGCCTGCTGTGCCGCGTAGCCCATGACTCGCCACACCTCGTCCTCTACCCCGCTATCGTCGGCTCCATCTCACTCGGGGGAGAGGCTCAGACCGCCGGTACACACACACACACACACACACACACACACACACACACTGCACTGTACAGTTTCATTTTCTGAATAAGAAATGCTAGTTTTAACCCCAACCCTAGAGTGCCTATAATTCTGTGCCAATAAACTGGGATGATTTTTCATTTTAGTAGGCTCTAGTAGGATCTTTTTGTAGATCTGATGCACTCTGGTCGCTGTGTGTGTGTGTGTGTGTGTGTGTGTGGGGCAGGTACGAAGCTGCCCTCGGCTCTGCCCACTCTGTTGGGGAACATGCCGGGCGAGGCTCTGTGTGTGGGCGAGAGCGAGGCCGGTAGTCCCCCCGCGTCTCAGGACAGCGTCCGAGGAGACGAGCTCGGTCTTTGTTCTATCGAGGACCAGGCCATGATGCAGGACTGCTACAGCAAGATTGTGGACACGCTCTCCGCAGCTAACCCCACCATGGTCCAGCAGGTACGGCGCCTAACCTTAACCCTGTCCCGGTTGGTTTAATTTTGAACTAATTAACTAATTAACTGACGCAGGTGAAATTTAAGTTAAATGGGTAATCCACCAGCTGTTCTTACTGCGATGTGGGCGGAGCTAATCTTGACTGAGCCTCGTATAAGGCAGGTCTGCGAAATGACTGCTGACCTTCACATAGTGTGTGTGTGTGTGTGTGTGTGTGTGTGTGTGTGTAGGTGCAGATGCTGGTCGGGGAGCTGCGCAGGGTCACCGTGCTGTGGGACGAGTTGTGGTTGGGCGTCCTGCAGCAGCAGCACATGCACGTCCTGCGCAGGATCCAGCAGCTCGAGGACGAAGTCAAGAGAGTCCAGAACAACAACACGCTGCGCAAGTAAGAGCTCTGAGCACACACACACACTGAGCGTGCACACACACACACACACTGTTCCTTTGACCCGTGGTGTGGGGGGGTGGAGCTGTTCCTCTGACCCGTGGTGTGGGGGGGGGTGGAGCTGTTCCTCTGACCCGTGGTGTGGGGGGGGTGGAGCTGTTCCTCTGACCCGTGGTGTGGGGGGGGTGGAGCTGTTCCTCTGACCCGTGGTGTGGTGGTGGAGCTGTTCCTCTGACCTGTGGTGTGGGGGGGGGGTGGTGGTGATGTTCTGACCCGTGGTGTGGTGGTGGAGATGTTCCTCTGACCCGTGGTGTGGTGGTGGAGATGTTCCTCTGACCTGTGGTGTGGGGGGGGTGGAGCTGTTCCTCTGACCCGTGGTGTGGTGGTGGAGATGTTCCTCTGACCCGTGGTGTGGTGTTTCAGGGAGGAGAAGGTGGCCATCATGAGGGAGAAACACTCGGCCCTGATGCGGCCCGTAGTCTTCGCTCTGGATCACGTGCGCAGCATCACTGCCGCCGCCGCAGAGACGCCTCACGAGACGTGGTTCCAGGAGACGTACGGAGACGCCATTCACAGCGCTCTGGAGCGACTGAGGAACCCGCAGAACCCGGCCAACCCGGCCAACAGCTGGGTTCCGTTCAAGCAGGTCCGTCTTTCTTTTATTCCCTTTCTTTATTTTTTACTTCTTTTTTTTCTTTCTTTCTTGTCCTTTATTGTTATTCTCCCTTTCATTACTTTTCTTTCTTTTTTTTCTTGTTCTTTCTCTTTGTTTCTACTGTCTTGTTCTTTGTTCTTTTTACACCTTTCTTTTTTGCTCCATCTTTTTATTTATTTTTTATTTTTTTTGTTGATTATTGCTGGACTTTCTTTTTCCTCTTTCTTTTTGTTTTCTTTTTTTGTTTTCTGTTCTTTCTTTCTTCTGACAATTTTATTTAGAATTATATGCTAGAAAAAGGAAACTAATTTGTGTGTGTGTGTGTGTGTGTGTGTGTGTGTGTGTGTGTGTGCCCACTCCTCCTCCTCCTCCTGTACCTGTACCTGTACCTGTACCAGATCATGTTGAGTCTGCAGCAGCGCGCTCAGAAGCGAGCGAGTTATCTCCTGCGTCTGGAGGAGATCAGTCCTCGCCTGGGCTCCATGACGCACACGGAGATGGCTCTTCCAGGAGAGGTTTCTGCCACCGACGCCGTCACCATCCACAACGTCGGCAACACCATCACCATCCTGCCCACCAAGACCAAGCCCAAAAAACTCTACTTCCTCGGCTCTGACGGCAAAAACTACCCGTACCTCTTCAAAGGTCCTCTCTCTCTCTCTCTCTCTCTCTCTCTCTCTCTCTCTCTCTCTCTCTCTCCATCTCTCTCCCTCTCTCTCTCCCTCTCTCTCTCTCTTTCTCTCTCTCCCCCTCTCTCTCTCTCTCTCTCTCTCTTTCTCTCTCTCCCCCTCTCTCTCTCTCTCTCTCTCTCTCTCTCTCTCTCTCTCTCTCTCTTTTCAGGGGAACACACTGGTGGAAATGTCACTTTATTAAAATACCTCTTTTATTTACGTAACGGAAATAACAACCCAGAAGGGACATGAACCCCACAGTGAAACTGCAGCGTGACGCCAGTAAACGCCGGTTTAAAGTGCCTCCTTTAAGTCCTGTTCAGTTTTATATTTCTTTAATAAGACTTGTGTATTTATAATAAATTGTGTGTGGAAGAAGACGCCATTAGATACTAGACATCTGGCCAAAAAGTAGATATCAACACTCAAATGGAGCTTTTTTATTTTTTTAAGTAGTTTTAATGTCAATTATATTTAAATAATTGGTAACTGAACTACTGAATTTATTATAAAGGCTCCATCTGTCTCCATCTCTCTCTCTCTCTCTCTCTCTCCCTCTCTCGCTCTCTGGCTCATGCTCTCCATCTCTCTGGCTCCATCTCTCTGGCTCATGCTCTCCATCTCTCTGTCTCCATCTCTCTCTCTCTCTGGCTCATGCTCTCCATCTCTCTCTCTCTCTCTCTCTCTCTCTCTCTCTGGCTCATGCTCTCCATCTCTCTGGCTCCATCTCTCCATCTCTCTGGCTCATGCTGTCCATCTCTCTCTCAGGTTTGGAGGATTTGCATTTAGACGAGAGGATCATGCAGTTCTTGTCCATCGTTAACACGATGTTCACTAAAGTAAACCAGCAGGAGAGTCCACGCTTCCACGCCCGTCACTACTCGGTCACGCCCCTCGGCACCCGCTCGGGTCTCATCCAGTGGGTGGACGGAGCCACGCCTCTGTTCGGCCTGTACAAACGCTGGCAGCAGCGCGAGGCTGTGCTTCAGGCTCAGAAGGTCAGTCCCCCTCGCTCCTGTAGCGTCACGGCCCTCCTGCCACGATTCCCGTAGACTAGAGTCCAGACTGTATCAAGCTGCAACGCTGACCGACACTAATGTAGTGCAGCGATGATCAAATTAATCTCCCGAAAAAGCAAAGAGTCATAAAGTCAAATCACACACGACTCCGTCCTTCTGAACCACCCACAAGCCTAATTACATATTTAGGTTTATTTACGAAAAGTTAATAAGTAAAACAAAAGGGGGACATGATGAGAGATTGGTACAATAAATTGTCATTTTACAATTTTTATTTATTGTAATTACAGCATGACAGGAAGCTGCGTTTTTGAAGTTATTGTAAAAAAAAAAATTACAGATATTACCAACTTTCTCTGTGGTGTTAAATTTCTTTGAATATTTCAGTAAAAATAAAATTTGTAGACATTAAATAAATATCTAACTTTTTAAACCCACAACACTACTGTGCTTGAGAATGATTTTCAGAACTTTTCAGAAAGTTGTTGTTGTTGTTGTTGTTGTTGTTGTTGCTTCCGCTCTGATAATTTTTTCCTGAACTTTAGGCTCAGGACTCGTTCCAGCAGCCTCAGAACCTGCCCCTGGTTCCGCGCCCCAGCGAGCTGTACTACAGTAAGATCGGGCCGGCTCTGAAAGCGGTGGGACTCAGCCTGGACGTCTCGCGCCGTGATTGGCCGCTCAGCGTCATGAGGGACGTCCTGCGGGAGCTGATGGAGGCCACGCCCCCTAACCTGCTGGCCAAGGAGCTGTGGTGCTCGTGTACCACGCCCAGCGAGTGGTGGAGGGTCACGCAGGTGAGCGTGCGGTTTTTCTCTTACCTGGACAAGCTTTCAGGACCACGACATGGAGGAAATCCTTCTCTCTCTTTCAATCCTTCTCTCTTTCTCTCTAACTCTTTCTTTCTTATTTATTAACTTGCTTTAAGAGGAAGATATAAAAAAATGTCTGTTTATTTCTTTGTTTTTCTCTTTTTTTTTTTAATTCTTTTTTTCTATTTTTCTTTATTTTTTCTGTCCTCTCTCGTCTTTCTTTCTCTCGTTTTTGTCTTTCTATGCTTCTGTGATTGTTACTTTTTTCTTTCTTTCTTTCCTGACTTTCTTTTTATTTTCCTCTTTATTTCTGTGATGCTTTTTTTTTCCCTTTGTGTCTTTTTTCCTTTTTTTCATCCTTTCTCCTTCTGTCTTTCTTGTCGTTCTCTCTCTCTCTTTCTCTCCCTCTCTCCACTAATTTTCCGGTCTCTGTGCCCCTCAGTCGTACGCCAGGTCCACTGCTGTGATGTCGATGGTGGGTTACATCATCGGTTTGGGAGACCGTCACCTGGACAACGTGCTGATCGACATGACGACCGGCGAGGTGGTGCACATCGACTACAACGTCTGCTTCGAGAAAGGTCAGTCGCTCACCTGCGCAGGTAACGCTCTACCTCCTGCTGCCGTTTCTGACGCATGCGTGATGGACACTGTGTGTGTGTGTGTGTGTGTGTGTGTGATAACAGGGAAGAGTCTGAGGGTTCCGGAGAAGGTTCCTTTCCGTATGACACACAACATCGAGACGGCGTTAGGAGTCACGGGAGTGGAAGGAATCTTCAGACTCTCCTGTGAACAGGTGAGAGGCGTTCTCCGAGCTCTCGAAGACGCACTTCTACCCGTCCCTGCCTCAGTCATAACTGACCGTCAGTTCCTCTCCGTGTTCCTCAGGTGATTCAGATGATGCGTCGGGGCAGAGAGACCCTCCTGACCCTGCTGGAGGCGTTTGTGTACGACCCCCTGGTGGACTGGACGGCGGGCGGGGAGGTGGGCTTCGCCGGCGCCGTGTACGGCGGAGGAGGACAGCAGGCCGAGAACAAGCAAAGCAAGAGGGAGATGGAGAGGGACATCACGCGCAGCCTGTTCTCCTCACGCGTAGCCGAGATCAAGGTGAGGTGGAGCCGCGTCCGTGGTGTTTCCATGGCGACGTGTAAAATGGCTGCGTCTGAATACTTAGTTGGGGGGGAAATAAAATCTTTATTCATTTACTTATTTGCAGGTGAACTGGTTCAAGAACCGTGACGAGATGCAGGCGGTGCTGCCGCAGGTGGAGATGGCCGTGGAGGAGTACCTGAGTCTGCAGGAGCAGCTCGCTCAGGTGGACAAGGCGCAGGGCAAGCTGCTGGAGGAGATGGAGTTCCTGGAGGGAGCGGACAGCAGAGTGGACCACCCCATCCACACGCTGGAGCACAGGTCAGCACCACCGCTAAACGCTAAACCGGGTTCCCATTGGTCAGGAGGTGTTGATTTTGTTTTTGTAACAGACGCAGTGGTGCAGGTTTATAATAATGTTCTCGTTTCTATAGCAACAGATCATTCGCAGCGACTCGTACAGCACTTTTAGTACTGATGATGTCAATAAAGTAATTACTGGCGATTTGCTTTGATGTAGGAGGAAGAGAATACTTTAGGGACACGCGGTTGTAGGAAAGTAATCAACAGTGTTTAATGGGGTAGAAATCTGACGCAGGTACGTGAAGCCGGCATTAACGCTCGCGTCCTCTCTGATGCGTCAGGTATTCGGAGCACACGCAGCTGCAGTCGAGGCAGAGGACCGTACAGGATGCCATCCAGAGCAAGCTGTCGGATCTGGACCAGTGGATCTCTCAGTACCAGGCGGCGTTCGGGAGTCTGGAGGCCACGCAGCTCGCCAGCCTGCTGCAGGAGATCAGCAGCCCCATAGACCTCGGTACTCAGCCCTGTGCTTCAGCGGGTCGGGTCGGGTCGGGATCGCTGTAGAATTTAAAACGCAGCCTTGATGCTATTTTTATTTTTCTTGGGTTTTATATTTCCAGCTGAGGTCAGGGATGAAGCACTGAGTTAGCGAGATGTCATTAACGTATTTTTATTTTATATATATATAATTTCCCTCCTTCCCTGCGTGCAGGTCCGCCCAGCTACGTCCCCGCTACAGCGTTCCTGCAGAACGCAGGTCAGGCTCATCTGATCAGCCAGTGCGAGGCTCTGGAGGCGGAGGTGAGCGCTCTCCTGCAGCAGCGCCGCTCCATGCTGCGCGCCTGCCTCGAGCACCTGCACAGCTACGCCACCGTGGCCCTGCTGTACCCGCGCGCCGTCCTGCACCGCCACAGGGTCTACACCTGGAAGCAGTGGATGGAGGAGCTGGTGTGTGACATGACGGTGGAGCACTGCCAGGCCGTCTATCACCAGTGAGTCTCTCACATCTGCGGCTCGGGACCTCACTGTACATTTCTACAGAAAGTTTAGTTCTGTAAATATATTAATCCTAGATATTTTTTTGCAAAAAAAAGAACTGTATTTACCAAAAAAAACTGTATGTGGAAAAACCGAGTGATTTATTTTTGTAGTCATTGACTTAAAGTAGCCTCGAAGTGGAAGACGTTTAATTCTGTGAACTTTAACTAAATAATTTTGCGTATAATTCTATAGATTCAGTGCAGAGTTAAATTGTTAAAAGTGTATTATATTCCGTAGCCCTGATTACAACCTCGAACCATCTACACAGAGAGCTTAATTTCGCACTCTCTTCACTGTACCTGTAACCGAAGGTCTGTTTTAAGTGTCTGGTAATAACGACCCCTGACCTCTGACCTTGTCGTACCACTGCGTCCAGTTACGAGATGCAGTTTGCCCCCCAGCCGCCGGCCGCCACGTGTCAGTTCCTGTCGAGTGTGGAGATGGCGCTGCAGCACCACGCGGCGGAGACGAACACGCGCCTCCTGCGTCAGGTGGAGAGGCTGAAGGCGGAGGGGGCGAGCGTGCCCGTGTGTGAGGAGCAGCTGCAGGAGATCGAGCGCTGCATCAAGGTCTTCCTTCACGAGGACGCCGAGCTCGCCTCCTTCAGCCTGGCCGGGATCATCATCTCCGCCCTCTGCACTCTTACCAGGTCTCTCTCTCTCTCTCTCTCTCACTCTGTCTCTCACTCTCACTCTCTCTCTCTCTCTCTCACTCACTCAAACACACACACACACACACACACACACACACACACTTATACCTTGTACGTCTCCCTTGTGAATTCCCAAAAAAAAAAGGGCTGCTCCATAGAAGAAGAGAGACATTTTATGGATTTTGAGCTTGGGTTTGTTTTTCCTCGTCCGTCTGCAGGCGAAACCTGGTGATGGAGGGCGCGGCGGCGAGCGCAGGAGAGCAGCTGGTGGAGCTGACGTCCCGGGATGGAGCCTGGTTTCTGGAGGAGCTCTGCAGCATGAGCGGAAACGTCACGTGTCTGGTGCAGCTGCTGAAAGAATGCCAGCTCCAGTCCCACGACCTGGACGTCCTCAGCCCCGAGGACACCTCGCAGGCCGTCTACCTGGCCAACGGGGTCTACACCTGCCTGCAGGTGAGCCGACGGCCGTTTTTTTGGGTAACTCGTATGTACTCGGAGTTTGAGTTCTGACTAAACCTGTAGTCTACAGCCGCGCAGTCGTCAGAGCTGCTGCTGTAGAAAATCAATCGGCCGCTTCTGAACCAATCAGAATCCAGAACTCAACAGCGCCGTTGTCCTTGCAGGAGCTGAACACCAACTTCCGTCAGATCATCTTCCCCGAGGCTCTGCGCTGCATGCTGAAGGGCGAGAGCACCCTGGAGAGCATGCTGTCCGAGCTGGACTCTCTGATAGAGCAGTGTGCGGACGGCGTGTCCCTGCAGGGCCTGGGGGAGGCGCTGCAGGCTCACCTCCGCAACGCCGCCATGGGGCTGGACGAGGACGCCGACGCACACTACCTCGAGGTCACCAGGTAAAGACGCCGCCTAGAGTGTAGTCGGGTCCAAACGGAGAGGTCTCGGGCTTAAACCTGCGATATATGAGGCATCTGGTACTCTTTGTGTCTCTCACAATAAAACAGGAATTAAATAATCACACGTTAGATGGACGGAGTGATGAAAGTGCTAGAACGCTGACTACAACGGATATCCCTTTTTTTTTTCTTTTTTTTTTTCTTTTTTTTTTTTCTTCTGTGTGTAGATGAGCCGCATTTATTATGCACCTGTTCCTTCTCATCCCTAATGGGAAGGATATTAGAGGAGTTTCTCAACATTTTGAGTATTATTTACATTTATGTCAGTTATTTTTATTAAAAAAAAAAAAATTCTAACCAGTAAAATCTTTTTCTTGCAATGAAATAATTTCCTCGTTTCACATTAGGACGGTTGTAGCAGCTAAAAATAATTTGCGGCTTTGTGTGCGAGTGTTAATGGTTTTCAGCTTTGAGCCTGTTTCTCAGTGTGTGTGCGCGCGTGTGCGCGAGAGAGAAGGCAAGAAAGAAGCCTCTGTTAATTTTTCAGCACCGCATTTAAACCTTTTGTCATGATTAAAATCCTGAAGAGTGATTTTCAGTATTGAATCGTGGACGTGATGAGGGTGGTGCTGTTCCCTTTTTTTTTTTTTTTTTTTTTTTTTTTTTTTTTTCCCCCCTTCTTCTCTTCAATGGGTAGCTTTTAAGTTTGTCTTGAATCTCCATTCAATACATGGGGAAAAGACATTGACTCGTGTGCGTCTTCAGGGTTCTGCGAGTCCAGTACTCGGAGCTGATCCAGCCTCGGAGCATGGAGGGCTCCGTACAGGACACGCCTAAAATGAGCGCGGGGCAGATGCTGCTGGTGGCCTTCGATGGGATGTTCGCTCAGCTGGAGAGCGCTTTCGGGCTCCTGATAGACAAGGTGACTCTCGGACGCGAACTTTTACCGGGTCTGATCTGGTTTGTATTCAGAACAGCGCTGTAGCTCACAGCTGTTTCTTGCAGTTGAACTCCATGGACGTTCCTGCTGCTTGGAGGAAGGTGGATGTGATCTGGGAGGCTCGGGCCACGCAGGTGCATTTCTTTGACAGCGTGCAGACGCGGCAGGTCCTGGAGGAAATCTTCTTCCTCAAGAGGCTCCAAACGATCCGTGACTTCTTCCGGCTGTGTGCCTCGTTCGCTCAGACGCTATCAGGTAGAACGTGACGAGGTGATATTTTTACTGACCCCTGGTTGGGAATGGAGTGTTTTTTAATCAGGGAGCATGCTGCTGTTTCTGGAGCTTGAAGACACATCCGAGTTAAAATAATAATAATTAAAGCTGATTGTGATTTGTGATCGTGGTTTTTCTCGTCTCCCTCAGGCACCTGCCCTTCTCCCACCGACGAGCCCCCGCCGTCTAACGGCCCCGTCCCGCTAGTGAAGCCCATGTACCGCGGCTCCACGGTGGTCAGCGAGGACCAGATGACGCGGCCCATCAAAGCGTTCACGGCAGACTTTGTGAGGCAGATGCTGATGGGTCTGCCCACTCAGGCTCTGGGTCTGGCTCTCTGCAGCGCCCTCAGCGCTCTCGGCACAGACCTCATCGCTCAGGTCGAGGCTAAAGACTTCGGGGCCGAGGGGAAGGTGTCGCTGGATGACCTGTGTAAGAAGGCGGTGGAGCAGGGCGTCCAGGCGGGACGGATCTCCCAGCTGCTGCTGAACAGAGCCACGGTGCTGGCCAGCTCCTACGACACGGCGTGGAAGAAGCTGGACCTGGTGCGCCGTCTGGAGCTCAGCATAGACGCCTGCAAGGTCAGCCTGCAGAGGGCGCAGCTGCACATCGCCATGTTCCAGGTAATGTTTCAGGAGGTTTATAACCGCAGCGGTGGCTCCTCGGTCAGCTGTATGGCACACTGTAATGTATAAACATGCACAAAAGGGCAAAGTCACAGCGTCACACTCGGGTAAGGGGCGTGGCCTAAAGTCTGGAGGTGGAGTCGTAACTGTATATTTGTTAAATCTGCAAATGGTGTTTGTAAGTCTAACAAGTAATTACTAACTAGCATGTAATTCATGCTCTTTGCTTGGCTTACACCATTAGCCTCAGCGCTCCAGTGGCGCATTTGGGGTAAAATATTGAAATAGAAAAGAAATTAAAAGCTCCACTACGCGACTCTTGTTTCACGCTGTTGCTCTACCTTATAAACGGCGCATCAGTTAGCTGATAAACTCTGATCTTCCCATTACAGTGGCAGCACGAGGACGTTCTCGGGACTCGCTCTCAGCCCATGACGGTCAGCCCTCCGCCTCGCTCCATCATCCTCAGCAACATGAAGAAGAAGCTGTACAAGCTCAGCCAGGACGACGCGGCCATCGCCAGCGTTCAGGTCAGACATCAGTCGCCTCGTCCTCCTCTTCCTCGATGCGGGTGCGTTCATTCTGTTACATATCAGTAAAGCGTAATGGTGTGTGCTTTTGGTCCTGTAGGAGAAACTGGCGTCGCTCGAGGGCAGCATTGAGCAGCGGTTGAAGTGGGCGGGCGGGGCGAACCCGGCTCTGGCGCCTGTGCTGCAGGACTTTGAGAGCACCATAACTGAGCGGCGTGCCCTAGTGGTGAAGGAGAGTCAGCGCGCCACTCAGGTCACCTTCCTGTGCAGCACCGTGCTCAACTTCGAGGGCCTTCGCACGCGCACTCCCGAGGCCCTGAGCATGGACGCCGCTCTGTTCGACCTGGTGAAGCGCTGCCAGGCCACGTGCTCCTACGCCGCCCAGTTCAGCACCTCTGTCTCCTCTCTGGAGCTGCAGCTTCTCCACAGACTGGTGCGTCTCTCTAGAACACTTACTCGTTATAAGGAACGGCTCTTAGGGTCAGAAGTTGTTTATTTACTTGTACGTAGTGCCCGTCTATTTAATTTCATGTCTTCCCGTGTTTGCGTGCATATTAAGGAAAAGACTCGAACACTAATGCGTTCATTTTTGCAAAAAATTAAGTTTGTGATCTTATATTTGAGTAGTGGGGGGTTCACACGCCTTTACAACTGATCCTGCTGCTCGTTTGTTTTGGGCTTAGGTTTGTATAAAATTCACACTGCTGTGTGTGTGTGTGTGTGTGTGTGTGTGTGTGTGTGTGTGTGTGTGTGTGTGTGTGTGTGTGTAGAGTCCCGTGATGGAGCTGTCTATCGGCGCCCCCGAGTGGTTGGCGTGCGCTCAGAAGCACCTGTCTCAGGAGATGGCGAGTCAGAGGGCGGTGCAGGAGGAACGCGAGCAGCAGCTGGACTCGGTCACTGAAACCCTGCAGCTGCTGGTGGACACCATTAAAGGCATCCTGTCCAACCACAACCGCCTACTGGCTGACGTCAAGCACCTGCTGCGCGCCATGGCCAAGGTGTGTGTGTGTGTGTGTGTGTGTGTGTGTGCGTGCGTGCGTGCCTCTTTGTCTCTCTCTCTCCCTCTCTGTGCGTGTGCATCTGTATGTGCTCATGTTCGTGCTCTCTAACTCGTATCCTCTAAGACCTGTTTTGTGTGTGTGTGTGTGTGTGTGTGTGTGTGTGTGTGTGTGTGTGTGTGTGTGTGTGGTGTTCAGGATGAGGAAAGCGCTCTTGCAGACGGAGAGGAAGTGATGTATGAGGGCAGTGTGCGTCAGTTCCTGTGCGAGTACAAGGCGTGGCAGGATAACGTGCAGATCGTGCTGTTCACGGTGGTGCAGGCGACGGGGCAGCCGCGCAGCGTGGAGCAGGTGGAGCTGCTGCAGGAGATTCCCTCCACCCTCAAGGAGCTCAAAGGACAGAGCCAGAGGTGACCCACACACTCGCTATACCTACACACTCGCCATACCTACACACACTCGCTATACCTACACACACTCGTACGTTTTCATTACACACTCGTTATACACTCACCATCCACTTTAATAGGAACACCTATACACCTGCTCCTTTATGCAGTTATCTAATCAGCCAATCAGGTGGCAGCACACAGTGCATAAATTCTCGAGTTTACACACTGGCTCTGTATTCATTACACACACTCATTATACGTATACACACCTGTTACATATTCATTACACACACTCACTCACTTCTGTCTCTCTCCATTTTTTTCTCTACTTCTATCTCTTTGTCTCTGTCTCTCTCTGTTTTTCTCTCTTTCTCTCCAGACGTTTAAACGTACTTGAAACGTATTACTCTCTTAAATCATAAACAAATGATCGACCGATTTATTGTTTGTACCCAGAGTACTGAGAGTTTTTGTGTATTAAAGTACAGTCCAGTGTTCTCAGCTCACACGTGTGTGTGTGTGTGTGTGTGTGTGTGTTTCCTGCAGCGTGTATAACGGCCTGGTTGGATTTGCGTCTCCCCTCGTCACCGACAGAGGAAGTGACTGTGTGAGCCCCACGTCAACCGTGCAGACGAGCTTCGCCGCCGGTAAGGGACCAGATTCCGTTTCTGTGGTGATCTAGCGAGAGGAACTCCGCCATTTTGTCTCACTGTACACGTCCTCTGCTCTGTTCAAGCACTACATGTAAATCATTACAGCACCTTCGCAACCCAACAGAACGATTCTAATGTCGTGGTTTTCGTTAACGTGTGTGTGTGTGTGTGTGTGTGTGTGTACAGCGGTGCGATGCAGTGGCGTGAAGACGCAGCCTGACAGCATGTCTCAGAACGCCCGCAAAGCCCTTCCTCGCAACCTGGGGACCCCAGCAGACACCCCGCCCAGCACCCTGCTCATCGCCAACAAAAGCCTGGCCCCGAGCCCCAAACGCACCGTCAGGGACCCGAAAACTGGCAGAGGTGTGTGCGAGAACGTGCTGCTATTCATCCCTCCGCTTTAGCTTTACCACCATCAGCTCTTTCCAGTATAAGTATAACGTTATCGTCAGGGTCAGTCTGTGCATGCTTTCCCCGAAACGTCTAAACGTTGCTTGAGTATTATACTTAACTTGTGTATTTGCACTGAAACCTGCACTCAAATCTTCTTAATTACTTAAACCTTTTAAAAACACTTGATGTCGTTCTGATGCCACTTCAGAAATCGTCTAATTCAGAGTCACTTCTGCTGTGTTTGTTCTAATTTTATTTAATTCTCTGTTTAGTGGTTATATTATGCTTGTTTTTTGTGCTTATATTTTCACTTCATCCGTTAGTTTATTATTTTATCCTATGCAGTCTGTTCCATAACATTTTATAAGTCCAATGTAAAACACTGGAAAAACAATTCCACGTGACTGTAGACGCTGTTCGTCTTTATTTTTGTTTATCGTGTGGATTTGAGTCACGTGACCGCGTTGTTTTGTCTGAAACGTTCAGAGCACTGTGTGTGTGTGTGTGTGTGTGTGTGTGTGTGTGTGTGTGTGTGTGTGTGTGTGTGTGTGTGTGTGTGTGTGTGCGCCTCGCAGTTTTCCACTGAACACACGTGATTGGATTGATGTATAAGAGTTTAAAGGTCACTTCAGATCGTCTCCATGGTTTCATTTTGCGACGTGTCCTGGCATGTGCACTAAACATGGCTGATATTTTTCCATGTAATATGAAGGTTCAGCAGGTTGATGTCGTGTATACGTAATTAATTAATTAATTAATTAATTTATTTATTTCAGCTGTGCAAGAGAGAAACTCGTACGCCGTGAGTGTTTGGAAGAGAGTGAAGGCGAAGCTGGAAGGGCGGGACGTGGACCCGAACCGGAGAATGAGCGTCACCGAGCAGGCATTTATCCCTCCTCGCTATTATTTCCAAAGCACCCTTTAAACAACGTGCGCTGACTAACCTGTGTGTGTGTGTGTGTGTGTGGGGGTTGTTCCGCAGGTGGATTACGTCATCAAGGAAGCCACGAACCTGGACAACCTGGCACAGCTGTATGAAGGCTGGACGGCGTGGGTGTGAACGGGGATTTCCGCGTCGGTTCACTTCGGTTCCAGCGAGGGTTAGAAATCCACCAGAATCCACCGGGTCTGGGGCGTCGGAGCCACAGAGCTGCATGCGGGCAAAAAAAACGGGGGTTTGTGGGGGGGTGTCGAGGCCCTCCCGTGCGCCCACACGGGACCTCCCCCCCCTCCCGTAGCACAGCAGCAGATCCAGCTAACACCAACGACACGATTCTCGGGTTTGCATCCGTCTCCCCGTAAACGTGCAAGGGGAGGGGGGAATACTGAGGACAGGGGAGGGGGGGTGTGGGGGGGGTGAGGATGAGGATGAGGCTCTTCCAGCTTTAACAACCCCCTCCCCCCAAACCAACCCCTGCTTCATCAGCGATAATAACGCCACGTCTGTCAGCTATCGATAACGAAGCTTGTGTTTTAGAGCAGGAGGCTCGTTGAGCGACACGCCTCTGGACTTCACTCGGGAGACGGGGGGGGGGGCGGCCGCGCTCGCGCTCCTCCCACCATCCTCTGGCCTCTGTTTTTGGATGGCTTTAGCGAGGGCGAGGTTGGGGCAGACGAGGCCGGCGTACACCGGGGCAGGTGCGCGAGGCTTTAAAGGGGGACTCCATTCAAAGCCAGACGGCCGTTGGCGGACCTGCGAGTTCTTTAAAATCTTTAAAATCTTTAAAAAATCTTTAAATCAAGACTGTCTTTTTTTTGTTTTGTTTTGTTTCCCCCTCCCTTCTCTTTTTGTCGGATGTTTATTCCAAAAAATTACTTTACACACCTCAACTCCCTTCAGTGGAGAAAAAGGAAAAAAAAAAAAAAAAATGTTTTTGGGGGGAAATTGAGTTCTTACGTTAGCGCTGCGTGTGAAGACATGACGTGCATCAGGCTGGTAAATGTTTCTTTGATCGATTTGATGAGATTTAGAAAAGTCGAAGCGTTTATCAAAGCCCAAATTCGAATCTGATGATCTGTTCTAAAACTCGTTTTCAGAAATGCTGCCTTTTCTTTTTTTTTTCTTCTCTTCCCTCCTTCCTTCTTTCTCTTCAGTATGCATCTGTACGATTTGTTGTGTATTTGTAGGTAGTTGGTATTTTTCTCCCTCTCCCTTCTTCAGTAGCTTTAAATTAGCGTCAGCACCTTCTTTTGGCTTGCCTGTGAAAGTGTCATTGCTAATAAATATTCTCCACTTTGCTTGCGTTTTACTGATCTTTATCTAGTTTTACAGTTTTACTGGGGGGTGTTAAGTGGATTCGTGCTGTGGTGATGGTAGAAATGTTGTCTCTTAATGATTTTACTCCTTCGTTTGACAAATAAATCTGGATTTCAACTGTTAAGCTATTTGTTCAGTCATTTACAGTGAATTCATCAGGTTTATGTCGCACATGTTGGAAGAAGGACATGATTGTGTGTGTACTCTCTTTTATTAATTTTTTTTTTTTTAGCTTAATATCCTACTTTATAAAATGCAAACAAACCCAATTCTAGTGTCAGTAACTTTATCTTCCTGCATTTTGATACATTTGATCTGAACAGATGATTTGAAAATCACCCAAATATTTAATCTCCTTTTTTTTAAGATTTTACTTAATTCTCTAATCTTTGTGGTGTTTGACTTTTCACCGCAACGCTGCTGAGTTCTGGACTGTGATTGGTCAGGAGGTGTTGATTAATTTTCTATAACAGCAGCTCTGACCGCAAGTCACAGATTTTATTTATAATTAATGCGCTCGTTATAACTGATGTTGTTGTTTCTATAGCAACAGCTCATTCAGAGGAACTCTTTCTGTTAGGAGACATTTATGTAACGTTTATGGAAGGAGTCTCCAGTGTCAGCGCTTTGTGACAGTCAGAGGTGAAGCTGTGACTTCAACTTTTACGAAATCTTCAGGACAGACGAGTTTACGCTTCTTTGCGGTTTCTCGGTAACGTGATGTAACAAGCTGCGTGGGTTTTTTTTGTTTGTTTTTTCCCCCCCTCTTGTTTATAGCTGCTATAACGTAAGTGAGAACAGGAACTAACTTTTTTTTTCACCACAACTTTGTGTAACTATAAACATAAAAGTATGACATCATTCTTTAATAAATAAAAAGAATAATATAATAGCAAATAGCTCAGGTGTAAGAGGAATAAGACACTCGGGGACGTGCCGTTACAGGAAAATGCTGATGTTTTCGGGGAGGTAACAGTCGCTCAGTGCTTTACTATTTAATGTTACGTATTTTTTGACGACGCTGATGCGGTTAAAACGTTCAGACTTTCCCAAACAGTGGAAGGTGCTTCAGATGTCACGTACTGTTAAGGTTTCAGATTTCTTTCTTGATCCCATTAAATGGATAAAACCATAAATCCAGGGATATGTACTTGGACCACTGTGGAGTAGTTTTCTGGAATGAAGATCCAGCTGTCTGCAGATGACTCTGTGATTTACAGGCAAGAAAATATACATTTCATGTTTTTATACACACTCTCACACACACATACACACATACACAGTGGATATAAAAAGTCTACACACCCCTGTTAAAATGCCAGGCTTCTGTGATGGTAAAAAAAAGAAAAATGAGACCAAGATAAATCATTTTCTGAACTTTTCCCACCTGTAATGTGACCTATAACCTGTAACTCATCTGAAAAACAAACTGAAATCTTTTTAAAAAAAAAAAATAACGTGGTTGCATAAGTGTGCACACCCTTACACTAACACTTAGTTGAAGCACCTTTTGATGTTATTGCAGCACTCAGTGTTTTTGGGTTTGAGTCTATCAGCATGGAACATCGTGACTTGGCGATATTCGCTCACTCTTCATTGCAAAAACGCTCCAAATCGGTCAGATCGCGAGGGCGTCTCCTGCACCGCCCTCTTCACATCACCCCACAGGTCTCCAATCGGATTCAGGTCTGCGCTCCGGCTTGGCCATTCCACAACTTTTAATCTTCTTCTGGTGAAGCCATTCTTTTGTTGATTTGGATGTATGCTTTGGGTCGATGTCGTGCTGAAAGATGAAGTTCTTCTTCATCTTCAGCTTTCTAGCAGAAGCCTGAAGGTTTTGTGCCAATATTGACTGCTATTTGGAACTGTTCATAATTTTCCTCCACTTTGACTAAGGCCTGAAGAAAAACAGCCCCAGAGCAGGATGCTGCCACCACCATGCTTCACTGTTATGGTGGTGTTCTGGTGATGTGCAGTGCCAAACATACCTCTTGGAATTCTGGCCAAAAAGTTCAACCTCAGTTTCATCAGACCATGACACATTTTCCCCACATGCTTCTGGGAGACTTCAAATGTGTTTTTGCAAAATTTAGCCAGGCTTGGCTGTTTTTCTTTGTAAGAAAAGGCTTCCGTCTTGCCGCCCCGTAGCCCAGACGTGTGAAGAATACGGGAGATTGTCACATGTACTACACAGCCAGTACTAGCCAGAAATTCCTGCAGCTCCTGTAATGTTGCTGTAGGCCTCATTTCAGCCTCCCTGACCACTTTTCTTCTTGTCTTTTCATCAATTTTGAGGGACTTCCAGTTCTTGGTAATGTCGCTGTTGCGCCACAGTTTCTCCACTTGATGATGATGGTCTTCAGTGTGTTCCATGCTATATCTAATGCCTTGGACATTGTTTTGTACCCTTCTCCTGACTGATACCTTTTAATAATCAGATCCCTCTGATGCTGTGGAAGCTCTCTGTGGACCATGGCTTCTGCTGTAAAATGCGACTAAGAGAATGTCAGGAAAAGCCTAGTAGAGCAGCTGAACTTTATTTGGGGTTAATCAGAGGAACTTTATATGATGGCATGTGTGCTACTTCCTTAATCCTCCTGGGCATGGAATTCACCAGAGCTGCACAGGTTTTTGCTGGGATCCTCTTCCACTCCTCTATAATGACATCATGGAGCTGCTGGATGTTAGACACATGGTGCTTCTCCACCTACCGCTTGAGGATGCCCCACAGGTGCTCAATAGGGTTCAGGTCTGGAGACATACTTGACCACACCATCACCTTCAGCTTCCTCAGCGAGGCAGCGGTCATCTTGGTGGTGTGTTTGGGGTCGTTATGTTGGAAACCTTCCGTTTGGCCCAGTTTCTGAAGTGAGGGCATCATGTTCTGCTTCAGAATGTCACAGTACATGTTGGAATCCATGTTTCCCTCAATGAAGCGCAGCTCCCCAGTACCAGCAGCACTCATGCAGCCTCAGACCATGATGCTACCACCACCATGCTTGACTGTAGGCAAGACACAATTTTCTTGGTACTCCTCACCAGGACGTCGCCACACATGCTGGACACCATCTGAGCCAAACAAGTTTATCTTGGTCTCATCAGACCACAGGACATGGTTCCAGTAATTCATGCTCTTGGACAGGTTGTCTTCAGCAAACTGTTTGCGGGCTTTCTTGTGAGCCAGCTTCAGAGGAGGCTTCCTTCTGGGACGACGGCCGTGCAAACCGACTTGTTGCAGTGTGCAGCGTACGGTCTGAGCACTGACCAGCTGACCTTTCGCTTCTGCAACCTCTCAAGCAATGCTAGCAGCACTCATGCGTCTGTTTTTTGAAGCCAGCTTCTGCACCTGACGCACAGCACGAGGACTCGACTCCTTCGATCGACCGTTGCGAGGCCTGTTCCGAGTGGAACCCGTCTTAACCTCTGTATGACTGGCCACTGTACTCCGTTTCAGGGTGTAACCGATCTTCTTATAGCCTAGACCATCTTTGTGGAGAGCAACAGTTCTAATTCCCAAATCCTCAGAGAGGTCTTTGCCATGAGGTGCCATGCTCACCATGCAGTGGTCAGTATGAGAGAATTGTACTCAAAGCACCAAATTTTAACTGCTCTAATACAAGATACAAATTTGTGTATGGTCCTGTCAAGCAGACAAAAACATGAACATGATGAATAGGACATGTGGCTTTGCATTTACGCCGTTATCCAGAGCGACTTACAATTATCTCATTTATGCAACTGAGCAGTTGAGGGTTAAGGGCCTTGCTCAAGGGCCCAGCAGTGGCAGCTTGGCGGTGCTGGGACTTGAACTCTCACCTTTCCGATCAGGAGTCCAATGTCTTATTTTGACTATAATGGCTGTGTTATTTCCAGAGGACAGTAAATCTATACTGCGTTACAAGCTGCACATAAGGCTGACCTTCAACCTCACCAGTGCAGTGAGTTAGAGCTCAGCTTGGCTCCATCAATCATGTGTTGCATTTAAATAAAGCAAAAATGTTCAGTATGTTTGTTAAAAGCTATAGGAGGTATTTTTGTAGTGGGGTAGGCTGCTCACCTGTGTACATATATAAGCTTTTTTTATTCGACTCATCCTTTAAATCTGGTAAAGAAAGTGTGTCAGGTTTCATTTGGGTCTCTTACACACTACATAGTGTTAGACAGGGTGAACAAAAGCTGATAAAAACTAACAAATTTCTAGCTCATGATGACATTTGAAGCTGGAGAAAATAAACTTAATGGTTTATCATCTAGAAAACAAATCCTACAGAAGACATTTTATAATATTAACATTTTCTATTATGTCTCAAGAGTGGAATTTAGTGTATGGATTTCATACCTTTCCTTGGACACACTTAAAGGTGCCATAGTAAAAATTTTCATTTCTTACTTGTATGAATAATATGAAGAATTATGTAAAAATTAAAAAAATAATTTTACACTATATTATTGTGGATTACCCAGGTGGAAAAAAAAACCCAGTTTGGAAACCTGGAAACCTTCCGGTCTGGAATATTTGTTTATATTTGGATTGGGTTCTTGTCAGTCATTTTATAGCTACGCCCCCCACCACGCCTTCACATCTTCATAAATCATTATTAGGAGAAGTTGATGGAGTTGTAACTCAGGTTTAAGCAGTTCAATGTAGCTAATGCTAACTCGTTTTCGGGGCGGAGCTTTGTGTACATGGCTGGAAATGGGTGCGGGTGCAATGAGTTTAAAAAAATTATAATAATAATAATTCAAATCTTATTCATTTACATCCTTTCAACCATTAGGGACTTTTCCCCCTGAACAATCTTACCTAATGAACCTCTATGTTTGTTTAGTTCAGATTTTAGATTGCTTTTGCAAACCATGCAGTACAATTTCATGTAAAAAAAAAAAATTCACTTTCATATGGTACATAATTCTACTTTTATGCCATTGGCGTGACTCAAAGGAAAACTGCCCCCTCCAATATGGCGGCGCAGTTGACGAGTCTAGCGCTTACTTCCGACCTCGGTGTGACGTAAAGCCCTGCCTGCGGTTTCAAATATAAACATTGTGCCGTTAACGGTCGGTTGCCAGAGCAGCAGCAGCAGCAGTAAGAGTGCGAGCGCACGAGAGCTTCACTTCCGACTCGGAGAGCTCGCAGTAAAGCAGAAGCGCAGCGGAATCATGGCGGAGGGCGATAATAAAAGCGCTAATTTATTGGTGAGTGTTAGCTCTGGGTGGTTTTTATTTGTTCCTTTGTTTTAACGGAAAACACTACGACTCTTTTAGAAAGTGACAGTTGACGTTACACAAGCTAACCGAGTGGCTAACCTTGTTTACTCTTAGCCGAGCTAACATCGGCTATTAGCTAACTAGCTAACATTGCCTGTCAAAACGAGGTCAGTTTATCAAGCCATATAATGCGTCACATTTAAAAAAAAAAAAAAAATCTTTTCGAATCATGTCAATATGTTGATATTTTTAAATAGTTAAGTGACAAAGCTAACCCAGCTAGCTAGATGTTGCACTGTCACCTAATGACAGTTTCGGCTCTTTTTAAAAAAAATCTGAGTCGGATCAGCCAGCTCGGCTCACTTTCAAGAGTCGACTCTGAGTCGGCTCTCAAACGACTCCCAACATCCAACCTATCTATCGCTTAAATTGTTCAATAAAATCTTACTTTCTACAATCTGATTAACAAAATAACTTTATATTTTAATGCTAAAATTGGGCTTGTTATAAAACCTAATGTAAAACAAGTGATTCTTGTCCTTTTATCCTTTATGTTCACTTCCACATTGCATTACATTATATACATTACATTATACACATTATTATGATAAGCAGCAGAGCAGTCAGTCACGTTTGCACGATATGTCATAAAAGAGTTAAATTAGAAAGTCATGAATGCGGAATACTGAGGACTTTTCAGAAGCACGACATGTTCCTGCTTTTGTTTTTAGAAACGCGAGTCGACTCACAATCTAAAAGAGCCGACTCAAAGAATCGACTCGTTTGTGAACGGCACATCAAGTACTAGTCAGTGTGAAATATAAACACCCTTATTTCCCAACCTGAAGTAAGACATAACTTTAGATTATATATCTTATATTTTCTAACATGTTTAAACAGTTAACAGTAATAAAGACTTTGAATCCATTGTGTTCCTTAATTTGCTGCAATAAGACATCCTTTCTCATTCATATCACATGTCACGGCTGCTTTTCTTTTATGGTAATAGGCTTAAAAAAAAAAAAAAGTGAAACAAAGCTGAAATTATAGTCTGGAATTTTAATAAGCGCTTTGGGAAAGTATTAAAGGGGGCTGGAGAGAGAAAAAGCCCTGAAGCCGTGGCTCCTGTTGCCATATCAGTTCCTCAGTTTTGATAAATAATAGTCTGGTTGTTCTGCACTGCGTGTTTCACAAGTCTTTTTTTTTTTTTTTTTTTTCCTGTTCCAACACGTGTCTCGACTTAACACTTTATCAGCGTGTGGTTTACGAGCACGTGATCACAGCACTGCGCGTTCCTCCAGCACTTCACACATCTCCTCGTCTGCTTCTTTGCGCCGGCCGGTAGTTTAGGGTTCGGCGGCACTGACCGTAAAACGTTCATGTTCCAGGCTCAGGAGACGTCTCAGCTGGAGGAGCAGCTGCAGGGATGGGGCGAGGTCATCTTAGCCGGGGATCAGTTCCTGCGCTGGGAGAAGCCCTGGTTCCCCGCCGCGCTGGTGGGCAGCACCTCCGTGCTCTTCCTGTGAGTATCGCGCTGAGAAAGACCACACCCTGTAGATCCGACCCGCTCTGGGCTCCACAGACCTGCCCCTCTCCATCCAGGTGACCTCAGAGCAAACAACAACAACAACAACAAGCAGCACTAGAAGAACGTAAACGGATTTGCGCATCAGTCCCCGTGTGAGTCAGGGGCTGCACAATGTATCGGGATTATCGCAATATCGCAAGGACCTCGAATGATTTTAATACTTCCGAAAAGTTGACAGTTTTAGGGCGACGCAGAAAGCAGAGAATACGTCCTTTTCCAAAAAAAAAAAGAACACGAAACATCAATGTTGGTTGCGTCACTTTCAGGTGTTGAATATATATAAATATATATAAATATATATATATATATAAATATAATTGAAATTGCTTTTACACACGTGTAGCATTACGGCATACGGCAGCGTTCTTCGGTTCCGCGCGGCCCTTCTGTGAGGCTCGACTGACCTCAGAGCAGCCTGGGAAGAGTTTACGCTTAAACATCAGGGCGATACGGCGATGTGATTACGTCATGATGCGCATTTCTGAGACAGCGATTTATCTGTTTATAACTTTACATATATATTTATACATGTATAACGATTACAAACTCTAATTTAAAGCAGCTTTTTGATGTTAATATTTTTTTCCCTCATTTTTGTGTAAAATCTGTGGCGAGTGATCAAGTGTCATGATGTGATCTCTCTCTCTTTTTCTCTCTCTTTTTCTGTCTTTTTCTCTTTCTCTGTCTCTTTTTTCTCTCTCTCTCTTCTCTCTTTCTCTCTCTCTATTTTTCTTTCTCTTTTTTCTCTGTCTCTCTCTTTTTTCTCTCTGTCTCTCTCTTTCTGTCTCTCTTTCTCTTTCTCTCTGTTTCTCTTTGTCTCTTTCTGTCTCTCTTTTTCTTTCTCTCTCTTTTTTCTGTCTCTTTTTTTCTCTCTCTCTCTCTTTCTCTCTCTCTCTCTCTCTCTCTCTCTCTTTCTCTCTTTCTCTTTCTTCCTTAGTGGAGTTATAAGATGTCAGATGTAATCCATGGTGTCAGTGAGCACGTATTTAATTTGGAGAAATTAACTTCACTTTATGCAAATCTTCTAATGAATATAAAATTAATATGAAGTAAAAGTAAGTCTTAAGACAAGAGATGCATCTTTTCATCTCCTGCAGTGCGTGATGTTTATTATTGTTGTTGTTGTTGTTGTTGTTGTTGTTAGTTAATGTGCAGAAGATGTTTAGCTCTGTGTGTTAAGTGATCAGATGCCTGATCTGAACTAACCGTGTGAAAAACGTGTCCTTAAAGCTTCCTCTCCTGCTCTCTGACAGACTGATCTACTACCTGGACCCGTCCGTGCTGACCGGACTGTCCTGCACCGTCATGGTTCTGTGTCTGGCTGATTACCTGGTGCCCACGCTCGCCCCGCGCATCTTCGGCTCCAACAAATGGTACGCGGGATCTCGGAAGAACGCGCCGTCTCCTCCCGAAAGCACGTTCACGCCTAACAAAGTCAAACGTAGCAGGTCATAAGGTTTACAGGTTATAACGCGGTCACGACGGCTACTTGCTTCTGATTGGTTGGGTTTCTGTTTGTGTCCTTACTTTCCGATTCAGCGCTTTCCATCCCGCTTAGAAATGTCGGAAATATCTGCGCTTCGCTCCCACCTTTTCCCTCGTGCGGCTAAAGGAAAATACGAGAAATTAACAGAGAGATCAGACGAACTGGCAGGAACTGAAGAATAGCGCGACCAAACACCGTCCGAGACGAGTTTTCTTTCCGGTCAGACGCAGTGGAGAAGCAGAGCGAAGCGTCTGTTTGTGTCTTTTATTAGTCTGTAAGCGAGAGAATTCACCGACGCGTCCGGATGACAGCTTCAGCGCTGGGTTCTGTGTTATCTGTTTCACAATCGCAGACCACAAACTGCTTTTTTTCTTTTTCTTTTCTTTTCTTTTTTTTTTTTTAAAGAGAGAGACCACCCCTGTCCATCAATCGCTGAGCTCATGTATGTGGAAGAGGGCTGATAGCGCCTTTCTCCGAGTGCGTCATGAAAAGGTGCAGTAGGCTTGGTTCACGCCGAGGAAGCACGTGTTCGCCTTCACCCTCTCCGTTATGCAATATACTGTTCAAGTAAAAAATACTTGTAGAAAAAAAAATAATTCTTTTTATACATCGCATCGCGTCGTCGTCGCAGCTCGCAGCTCTTTTTGTCACAGTAGGATGTAAACACCGTGTTGCGGAATCGAGACGTCAGAGTGTTTCATCTCCGCTTTTTGTTTGTTTTTTTTCTTTTAACTTCCTGTCTTTCTCAAACTTGCGTGAAAGCGGCGAAAGCAGAAGTTTTCGAGCCGAGCGACGCGTGAGCGCCTCCCCTCCCCTCCCCTCCCCTCCCCTCCGTCAGAGTCGGGCCGCAGTTGCTGCGGCGTGTTAAGTGTCAGACGGAGCGCCGGGCTGATCCAGCTTCGCCGTTCTCCTGGAGCTCGGCCGAGGTTATTTTGGAGCCTGGCAGCGTCCTTGTGCTTCTTATGTCCAGAAATAAAACAGTACACAGGCTCAAGTTTCGGATCTTAAGGTCGCCTGAGCGTGCGATTATGTGAGGAAATTCCAGCTCCACTCAGCAGAGCAAGTTCACCTGAGCTCTATCGTTTGTTAGACACAAAGGAGATTATAAACGGCATCGCGTTCAACGCCGAGGCTGAAGAGACCGTCGTTTTCACACACTCTCTCTCACACACACACACACACACACACACACTCACTCACACACACACACACACTCACACACTGTAAAGAGCGGAAGGTCACGCCTCTGTGGGATAAAAGTGAACAAATGAAAATATCTGCCGAACGTCACGTACAGGCTCAGGGTTTTTCCCCCCCGAGCGACTGGGCCGGATTTTGATTTTATCATCCGAACTTGATCGGCTTGTCAAAAGTTGTTCGATCGGAACAAACGTTCAGCGAGATCTAGACGTCTCTTTCCCTCAGGCATCGCTGCTTCTCTGTTCTTGGCGCGAAAGATGTGGTTCGGTTTTCCTGAGAGTTCAGAGACGTTCCGAAGCGTCAGTTCGCGTCAGGCGCCTTTATTTCTGACTTCACTTCATCAGTTCTGTTTTTTTTTTTTTTGTCTGCCGTGTTTCAATTTAGACACGTTTCTGAGCCTTCGACTCTGCGTCGTAACGCTACAGCCAATCAGAGGCTCTCGCGTACAAGCACCAACATGGCAACAAAAGTTTGCGCCCCCCCCAATCGCGATCGTCTCTACGATAACTGGCTGTTCAGTAGGAGGAGGTGAAACACGACATTAAAGCGTTCGTTCTTTTTAAATATGCCACGAAGCCAGTTTTTCTCTTCTCTGATAACAATATTGATACCGAAACCCTGAATATCATCAGATATTATTTCTTTTAGCTTTAGAATTATTATTATTTTTTTTTTTTTTAAGCTGAAGCACTACAAGGGGGTGGAAAAAATACATGGCTAAAAAGATGAACATTTACAAACCAGCAGATTTTGCAGGGTTTTTTTGTTTGTTTGTTTGTTTGTTTAATTAAACTCAAAATAAATAAATAAATAAATAAATATATAATAAAATCACTCCTCACAAAAATATGTAAATGTTATATTTGTGTTCTGTTTTTTTTCTCCAATGTCTTATTCTTTTTCTTTTTCTTTTCTTTTCTTTTTTTTCCCCCCATACTGATCCTTAATTATTATATAAACACATCTTTGTCCTCCTCGTGGGTCTGCAGCGACGCAGTGAAAAATCAGGAGCGAGGGGGGAAAAAAAAAGTCATTACACTTCATTGTAGGTTTACGGGAAAAAGGTTTGTCTTCTGAATCGATAAATACAGGGGAATCGTGCACCGTAATCTTACAGCGTTTTTAAAAAAAAAAATCCAGGTTGTTTGATTTAATAATAATAATAATTAAGCGTAAAACTTAAACTTCTGTAATTCAGTGCTGCAGCATCGACACCCTGAAACATCACGAAGTTTGAAATGCGTGATTAAACACCGCCGTCATTGATTTGTTTTTAAGCAGTAATGTTGTCTCTCTCTCTCTCTCTCTCTGTGTGTGTGTGTGTGTGTGTGTGTGTGTGTGTGCGCGCGCGCTCGCAGGACCACGGAGCAGCAGCAGCGCTTCCATCAGATCTGCGGGAACCTGGTGAAGACGCAGCGGCGTGTGTTCGGCTGGTGGAAACGCCTGTTTGCCCTGAAGGAGGAGAAACCCAAGATGGTAAACAGTGTGGAAACGGACAAGTGGGGAAGGAGCTATAAAAGACGTTTCTGGCTCCGTGTTCAGCGAACATGAAGCTTAACCAGACTAACGAGCCTCACTGTGCATAAAAATAAGCGTTAACTCTAGACAAGAGAGACTGTGCGCTTTTTAAACGATTCATGGAAGAATTTGAAAATGAGTTAGTAAATATTTACATAAAGAGCCGGCTGGTCCTGATCTTACTGTCAATCCATTAAACAAAAATGACAAGACGGTAAATCGTCACGTTTGTTAAAACTGGCAGGTAAATTAAGACCAAATTGCCGCCCAGGATCTCCGAAGCTCCGCCCCCAGGAAGCGGATCCGAGCACAAACACACGCGGTCCGGACCAGAAGTCAGTTATCCAGACGGGTTTTCTGAGCAACCTGATAGATAGATAGATAGATAGATAGATAGATAGATATTTGCTAAGGCCACTGTTTAATCTGTTGTTTCATTCTGATGTTCTACATATCTTCCAGGTTATTTGTGGTATAATATGGATAAGGAATTTTTTTTTAAGAATCAACTATTGCTGGCGCACGTCAAAAGGCATCAACTGAGCAAAAAAGCGTCGCATGAACTGCAGCTCTGTGACACTGTCACTATCAGTTCTTCATCCCTGAACTCTTTCGTTTCCTAACAGTACTTCCTGTCGGTGATCAGCACTCTGGTGGCCGTGGCCTGGATCGGGCAGCAGGTCCATAACCTCGTCCTGACTTACCTGATCGGTACGTATGCAGTGTGACGGCGCAGTGTTCACCGTGCGCGAAGGTGTGCAGGCGTCCCTCAGAGCGGTGGGCGACGTTTTAGAAAGAACGCAAGAAAGAAAATCACGACATTTCAAGACACGACTCGCATCACGATGCTTAGAGTCAAGTAATCGTTAGGGTTTGTTATTTAAAAAAAAAAAACAACAACAAAGTTTTATAGGTATCAAAGTGTATCTCAGGTTGTGTGAAATGACGTGATGAGTGATGTGTTAAGTCGTCTTGTTTAGATCGTACAAGGTCTTAGATTTGAATCTTTTTAATCAGTTTAACACCCCGAGGAAAGCCTTTATCGCTCTCTAGCTGTGATGCGTGCGTTGATATCCAGCGGGTTTGTGGTTTTGTAAGCCGGCGTGGGAGGCTGTGTAGTGTGTCGAGTCACCGAAAACACGCCGTGTGTGTGTGTGTGTGTGTGTGTGAGAGAGAGAGATAAGAGTGTGTGAGTAAAAGAGGTCGCGGTATGTAGGGCAAGAAAACAGAGCCATAGTTCCCAGTCCAAAAATAAGCTCTTCATGACCCAGCATTAAACAGGGCATAGTGTCAGAGACGCGTTCGTCTGAAGAAGCCCCGCGCTGAAGAATGACTCTAAAACGTTTAACTCCTCTCGGTTTAATGATCCACTCGCTATTTTGATTGATTACCAGAACCAGAATTTTATATCTATTCACGTTAAATACACAGGCTTTCTCAGTACTACTGTATAAATCTGATTTGGGGGGTGGGGTCACGTATGAGCTCAGGTTGTGATGTCACCAAAGCAGATATTTATTTATTTATTATTATTATTATTATTATTATTATCCGAACTTAGATGACGACGTCACAACTACAGAGATTTTAACGAGGGTCGAGGTGGAGAGATGCTCCTAGGTTATCTTTGGTCATGAATATTTAAAAACCTATTTATCAATTTATTATTCTACAAATAATTTCAGTAGATTAACGTTGACAGGTGCTGAAAGTCAGTCTGTTCGTTTTAAAATTTCACCGTGATTGTTGCGTGAAACGCGTGTCGGGTCACAGAGAAGGGCAGCAGAAGCTCTTACTCTCGAATATGCATGAATATGCAAATTGTAACCCCTCCCCCCTTCCACTGATAGGTTCGCATATTTTATGATGTCGTGAGACTCGTGTGGTCTGATTCAGACTTCCTGATGAGATTATCAGCTTTCTGTGCTTCTTAAACGAATGAAGAAAAAAAAAAAAAACCCTCAGTGACGATTAAATTAATTCCCCGAAAAGATTCAGTCGTAAAACATACGTTTATGATTTAGAGAGAGGGGGGAAACAGGACTATTTTTTAAAATGCTTACATAAAGATATCTTCAACTCGGGTACAATTTATTATTACAGTTTAATCGTTTCCTGTGTCATGGAGAACCTGCTAAACTTCCTGAACAGCCTTCATTATGGATTAATCTGGAAAGTGCCGGATTCCTGAATATATTCGGTGTTTACTGTGTTTGAACAGAAGCCGGGAGTGTTCTGCTCCTTGGTGCGGTTCTTTACTCAGGTGAGGATCTCCAAAAAAAAAAAAACACCTCCGCGTGAGGTGGTCTCCATCTCGAAGTGACTCTGAATCGACTCTCTAAAGGAAGTGAATCAGTTAATGCCGTGTGTTCGGGGTTGCTCTGTCGAGCCAAAGGACAGAGCCGCAGAAAATTACGTGGTGTAATTACGCGGTGTATTTAGTGCCGGTGCAGTGCTGACGTTCTCCGCGCTCAGGTCATCTCTGTGATTTCTCCACACGCTTTCTTTCTGTCGCCGTATTCCCGAGCAACCAATGGAAGAGTCTGATGAGGAAGTGTTCAGCCCCGACACGAGCCAGAAGAATCAGTTTCGCTCCGATTCAGACTCGAGTCGCGGATTAACAGGCGTGAAGGCGTCCCGAGAGACGCTTGCACACAGCGCTGTACTGCAATATAAACGTCTTTTCACCTTTGAGCCAAGTTCCACCTTTCACATCGAGTTGCAATTCGAGTTTGACGGGTAGCTTAGAGCCGCGCCGTCTCCTCCGGGGCGAGACGCCGAGACTCGCCCGCTCATAAATCTCCTGTGTGTGTGTGTGTGTGTGTGTGTGTGTGTGTGTGTGTGTGCGTGTGCGTGTGCGTGTGCGTTTACAGTGAACTTCCTCCTGCTGCTGCCCGGCTTGAACCAGCACGGTATCATCACCAAGTACGCCGGCATGGTGAAGAGGGAGGTCAACAAACTGCTCAAGCAGAAGGAGAAGAAGAACGAGTGAAAAGAAAAGTGTAGATGATGATGATGATGATGATGATGATGATGATGAGAATTGAGTAGGAGTACCGAAAGTTCAATTTGTACCCCCAAGTAGCATTTATACAGTAACTCAGACCACTAAAGTACTTCAGGCAAAGCAAAATAAATATATAAACGTACAGTGATATATAAGTTAGGTTTAGGCTTAAACACGAGCGCGTCGATTTCTCCCCCGTTTCACCCTGAGTGTATCCATCACATCTATATGTTTATGGTGTAAAAGTGCTTAAAACCCATCCGCCGCTTTTAAAGCCGTTATCTTTTTATAAAACGTCAAGGCTAAGCATACAGATGAAACATAGATGTACTTGTTTTTTTTAAATGCTAGATGGCTTGGGAAAGTGAGCAGAAATCGCACTGGGGAGTGTTTTTGGTTTGTTTCTTTGTTGTTTTGTTTTTGTTGTTTTGTTTTTTTGTTTTTTTTGAAAACTGCACTGAAACCACCCCAGGTGAAACTGGAGCGTTGTGAAGCTGTGCGTCGGTGCCCCGAGACCTCACGCCTGCCCGAGGGCTGCAGAGTCGTACTGCTGTGTGTTTTCCTCTCTCTCCTTCACGCCCGCCCGAGGGTCACCGCTGTAAATACATACGTGTCCTCTTTCCACCTCCGTGTCTGTGTGTTACGTCCACGTACACGTGTGAACGTTCCCTCCGGCTTATCGGGAAGCCGGGACGTGTCTGTCTGCATTTCAGCCTCTCTTTTCAGTTCAATACATTTAATTAAATATTATTAATAATAATAATAATAATAATAATAAAGAACTGCTCTGATACTTTGACTTGCGTGCTTTTGTGATTTTTGTGCTGTTGCCTGAGTTTTATAAAGAGAGTTTCTTTCGTTTAACCACAGATATTCACAATCTGTCAAAACCTCACCGTTCTCAAAATTTGGCAAGATTAGCTCTTTAAAAGTTACGGAGTTGGTGTTGAATAAGATTTGAAGGATTATTTTTAACTCTTTGGATTCCGCCCACCCCCATTCCCACCCAGAACCGAGTTAGCATTAGCGAGGACGAGTATGACATCACTTTCAAGCGCACTCGCCCATTCAGCTGCTTGAAATCCGAGTTATAACTCTATAAACACACACACATCCAGCTCTTGATGATTTATGAGGATAGTCACGGGTGCTTTCGATGTCCTGTTTTCATTGTAATCAGCTCTAAGCTTCTTTCTCCCCCTTTTATAATTGGAAAAAAAAAGTATCTGCTTGATTTGTTATGTAAAGCGGTCATTCAGACGGTTCAGAGCATGTATTTACAGATGTGTCCATTAGCAATGTTGCTAATTATATGGCGTAATAAATGACTCCACCTGTTACTGCATTTTTTTGTTTGTTTGTTTTGTTGTGTTCGTTGTCTTTATTTTCCAAAGCACAGTATGACTGGCGCACAGATGAATTACCTGGCTGCGCTGGGTGCTCACCGGTTTGAGACTGAGATGTTTGTGGAGTGAAGGGGCGTTTGTTGGTGTCTATAAAATGACTGACAAACACAAGCAAGACCATAAAACTATGACGCAGTTTTCCAAACTGATTTTCTCAGCTACGTAATACACTTGTGCTCAGGCGGAGGTGTAAACCGTTATTCTTTATCATGTTCTACGTATTTTTCCACGTTATTTGTGCTAGTAAGAAATAAGAAAATTCAGCTATTGCACCTTTAACCTTTGTTGGCTCCGTGGCTTACAACAGTCATTAAGACATTTCAGCAAAATGTGGATTTTTTATTTTTTTATTTTTATCGAGTGATTAAATGCATCATGTGACCTCGGAGTGTTTCAGTACAGGCGCGTCGAGGTGCAGTCGGTCTCCCAGCGGCGTACGGCACAAATCTGCCTCTCTATGGATTTCTTCTTCGGCTCCCCGGGACCTGCTGGTGCTCTGTCCGCTCCTGTAGGGCAAATCCATTCAGACTTCATTCACAGCCAAGGCTTTTTAACAATTATTATTATTATTCTCAGTATTGTAGTTGAATAAGATCACTAAAACTGTCCTAAACTGTATCATATTGAATCATTAGTTGCTTTAATACCCAAAATTAGCTCCCAGGTTTCCCCTTCGAGATCAATAAAGTCCATCCATCTGCATGCTTCATACATCAAACCATTAATCAGGTACCAAACTAAATGCCACTTTTCTGAACAATCAGGATTCTGGATTGTGGTTGGTCAGAAGGTGTTGATTAATTCTCTAGAACAGCGGCTCTGACAGTAGTGCAGCTGCTAATCACAGGTTTGTTTATAATCAATGTGCTCGTTCTGATACGTTATCGTTTCTATAGTAACAGCTCATCCACGGTGATGTGTATCACAAATAGATTTTTTTCCAAAATGTTGATATTGTGAAGTTTTCTGTAAGGAGAAAAGGTTTATTATGTAACATTTATGGAAGGAGTCTCCAGTGTCAGCGCTTTGTAACAGTCAGAGGTGAAGCTGTGACTGTAAGTTTTTCGACGTCTTCTGGACAGAGGAGTTTACGCTACTTTGCGGTTTCTCAATAACGTGATGTAACCAGACGGAGAAAAAAGAGAGAGAGGCTGGTGAGGGAACGACTGTTTATTGCTGCTGTAGCGTAAGTGAAAACAGGAACTAACTTGTTTCGCGGAGCGTTAAGTGTAACTATAAATGGTTAAGAAGTATGGCGTGTCATTCTTAAGTAAGACGTTGTAACGGTTGGCAAGTTGCTGTGGTGTAAGAGGAATAAAACACTCAGGGAAGTGTGCGGATCTCTGCGCTGTAACTGTGTGTTAAATACCTGTGAGGATGTCGTGTCGGTGCCAGCGTGTGGGTCGACCGGAAGCCTGCTCCGACTGACCGCTGCTCGCAGCGCCACAGTGATCCGAGCGATACGAGCTCCTGTACGGTGTGTCTTCAGGAGGATTGGTCACCTCCTTCATCGCCAGACTTTCACGGTTCCGAGTCCAGTTCCTGGTTCTCAGACTACGCAGGACGCCATGCTACGATCACACAGGCGAAAAGGTTCTGTTCGGATACGTAACGTTAACAACGAGGTATTTCAGAACCTACTTAAAACCCTGACGGTACCGGTGTGACGTCTTTGGGGCCGTGGACGTCTCTCGAGTGTGTGGAGGAGAACGAGGAGCCTTCAGAGATGTTCCTGAGGTCCAGACCTCTGTGATGCTGTGAATGATAGCGCGGATCTCTCAGGAAGAACACCAGCGGCTGGCCGCCGTCGTCTCTCCTGCCACAGAAACTCTACAGCAGCAGATATCTAATGAGAGCAGATTAACGCCTACAGCCAGCTCAGGGATGTCTGGCGTGACCTCTTCTCACCTCGGCGTGTGTGGTGGAGTAACGGGGCGTCTGATCGCCCAGACAGAGTGTAGTCTGATGCAGCGGCCGTCCCTTCCACAGCTTTCTGTGAATAAACAACACACTCGGGATCAGCAGTGTGTGGACGCGGCTTCGGCTGATCGTTTCATTATCATCTCGGGTGAAATTCTACCGTCAGCAAGACATATTTTTAAAACAAATACGAATCAAGTGAAGTGAAGCGTTCTCATTATAGAATTATATAATAGCTTGTAGGCAAGTTTCCTTCGATCAGGTTCGCTACGGTGATGTGACGCAGATTCACGCATTTACAATTTATTTTGGTTCAATTTAATTTGAACGTATTTGTTTCTGTGAAGCTGCTTTGTGACGATGTCCACTGTTAAAAACGCTACACAAATAAACCTGAATTGATTATGAATACTGCAAAATATTTATGTTTGTTTACTGCCTTTAAAGGTCAATGCAATAGTCTTTTTTTTTTTTTATTTCTTACTCTTACAAATAACCTGGAGGATGTAAAACGTGATCAGATATAAAGTTTTAAGCCGTGGCCTCAGCACAAGTGTATTAAAGGGCTGAGAAAACCTGAAAAGCTGTGAAAAACCTTTTCCTGAATGCTGGTTTGTGTTTGTATGTGATTCGGATAAATCTTACTTAATGCACCTTTAAATTGTAGAATTGAAAGAAATCTTATTCGTGGTTGACATGAATCTGCACATTTTATTTGTTACTCCACACAAGCAACGACATGCACTACATCTTTGGTATTTACAGAACTTTTTAAAGTATTGGTGAAATCTTGTTTTGGAAATATTATAGTATGTTAGCAGTATTGTACAGTAAAGGAGCCACATCCCACAATCCGACACGTGCAGTAGGCAGGCAGCTTTCATAATGACGGCTCTCACGCCGTTTATTCAGCGCATGCAGGTGGAAACCAGTTTAAGATATAAAGTATATATTTAATGAAATAAAATGGCAAAAATCCTGGTTATAAGGAGTTAAATACTTAAATAGCACAGCAGTGATTTAAAAAACAAAACAAAAAAACTAGAGATCCCTTACTCAGTACCAGTACCAGTACCAGTGCCAGAATCAGTACCAGTACCTATACTGGTAATTTGTCGCCTTCTATTGGTGGCATTTTATGTCTAGTGGATACCATTAAGGACCAGTAATGGTAATGGTTTTAATGGATATCTGATGGTTTGTAATGGTATTTTAGTGGAAACCATTAGAATTTCTGTGATGGTTTCTATTGTTTTTTTTTGTTGTTTTTTTTGTAACCTCCTGCACTTCATGTACTGTAGATTAAACATTTTACATTTGGAACTTTAATAATAATAATAATAATAATAATAATAATAATAATAATAAACATCTAAATGACTTGAGTGATGATTCACAATGTTTAAAATTAATAAATAAGTAAGTAAATAAATAAATAAATAAAAATAAACCTCTAAATGACTTGAGTGATGATTCACAATGTTTAAAATAAATAAATAAATAATAATAATAATAAACATCTAAATGACTTGAGTGATGATTCACAATGTTTAAAATTAATAAGTAAATAAATAAATAAATAAATAAAAATAAACCTCTAAATGACTTGAGTGATGATTCACAATGTTTAAATTAAATAAATAAATAAATAAATAAATAAATAAATAAACCTCTAAATGACTTGAGTGATGATTCACAATGTTTAAATTTAATAATAATAATAATAATAATAATAATAATAAAGTTGTTTATTAAGAGGTGATAAACTGCGGCTCCTTACCCTGGAGACATGGTCACGGCTTGGTCACGTGCTCATGGTGCTGTTGGCATGGCAACACTCAAACGAACGACATTTTTATTAAACTGTAAGAACAAATCAGCAGCTTTAGGGTCCTAGTGAAATGTGAGTGTGGGTTCTTTATCTGCTGATGATGAGTGGAGTTCAGTGGCGTTTAGTTTAAAGTTTAGCTTAAAAGCGAGCGGCAGTAAAATGGAATCTTCCTCAAAATTCAAAATGGCGTCCTGCTGGCTCTTTAGTGCACTACAGAGGGCGCACGAGGCTGCAGCTCAGAGCCCTGTGTAGTGCACTTCTCTAGGGGGCAGCGAGGAGTTTAGGACGCGGCCCTGTTTCAAACAACAACAGCAACGGTTTCTAACGAACTTCTGCTGTATAAATTTCACAATTTCTGTCTAAACAATAATCTGGAACATCATTAAAGTTCATTTTTATTGAGTTATGAAAACAGACACTTAGAATAATAATTATGATTAAAATATATTTCATTAATATTAGCTATAAGTATACTTATTAGTAGAAAGAGTTGAATAAAATGCATTAAATACATTTATATATTGTAATATTTTTTATAATAATATCTTATTATAATACCTAATTATCCTGTGATATCCTCACAATCTGCATTTTCTTTTTCACTATATTAAATATTGAAGTAATTAATTATTAAATAATAATTTAATAATTATTATAGATTTATTTCACAATAGTACTTACTGTTAATAACTAAACCCACTGAGGTTTATTTACTTTTACTGTATTTATTATATTTATATTATTTGTGAAGCATGTTTTAAATTATTATTATTCATATAGTTTATATTTCCTTTATTTAATTTTATTTATAAACGGAATGATTCATCTTACATTCAAAACAGTATTATTATTATTATTATTATTATTATTATTGTTGTTGTTGTTGTTGTTATTGTTGTTTCACTTCACATTTTAAGCATTGTATTGTTGAGAAATTGTTTTTTTTTATTAATTTACTTTTTTTAAATACTATTTTTACTGATTTATTGCATTTATTTTTTTAAATAATAAATAATAATAATAAAATAGTAAATAATAAAATATTTGTTCATTTGTAAGTATTGAGTTCAGTGTGTTTGTTTGTTTATTTAGTTGGTTAAATTTGTTTTCTTTTTTTTGTGGACACTTAGGCCAAAACTCTATTCAACCAACCAACTAAATAAAAACAACAAACAAACAAACAAACAAACAAACAAACAAATAAATAAACACACTATATTCAATACTTACAAATGAGCAAATATTTTATTATTTACAATCAAAGTAAAAATAAAAAAATAAATAAAATAATAGAAGTAAATTAATAATAAAGAACATTTTCTTAACAATACAATGTTTAAAATTTGAAGTGAAACCAGAGTAAGATTTGAAATTAAATAAATATTATTTCTAACAGAGACTGAATTTTTTTATTTTAAACAATTTTTTTATTAAGCTACAAATATTTATATTATTTAGTAACATTGATTACAATGTTAGTTTGTGTTATTTATTAAAGAGTCAAACTTTTTGCTAAACTTTAGGCTGTTTGTGGGTTTAAATGGGTTAGTCACTGATTTTTTAGGCGATTAAATACATCATTTATCTTCTTTAATTCTTTATTTATTAATAAATAAATAAATAAATAAATGAAAACCACCTCACGGTAATTAAAAGCGACTTGGTGTTAAACCTCTATTTTGGCCCACACTCTGGGCCGCGTTTCAAACCCCACCTTATTTTAAACTTAGGGCACTAGAAAGTGCGCATGCGCCTTTTGTATGCTTATGGCGTTGTAGTGCGCACGTGGAGGGATCAGAGGAGTAAGTTGGAACGGTGCTCGCGGCGTTTGTGATGTTTGCGGTGCATTGTGGGAAAGAGGAAGACTAGCAGCCGGCCGAGAAATGGTGAGTGAGGATTAATGTTAGCAAAAAAAACCCCAAAAAAAACCAAAAAACCTCAAGCGCTAGTAGTGTGTTATTAAAAAAAAATAATTTCTACACTGTGACTGTTTGACTCTGAAGTTGTGTTTGATTTAAATTTATGTCAGGAGTAAACTCCATTGTTTATAAAATGGTGGAAAAAACCGCTGACGATGCAGAAACTCTGCGGCTGTATTTTTAGCACGCTAACGTTAGCTAGCTAGCTAATCTTAGCCGAGATGTTTTTGTTCTGGTTGACAAAATTTAAATTAACATATCAATTGACAGTAAATGAAATAAAACGTTAAATCTGAAATTGGTCTGAATCAGCTAGCTAACATTTTTCTGTTTTAATGGTCACACCGCTTTGACATGTAAGCTAGCTAGTTAGCCTAGCCTAGCCTAGCTTAAATGAAATGCCATCGGAGTGGAAGGTTCGTGAGCAGAAAGGAATCAGTTTGTTGGCTCAGGATTGAGTTTATTAAAGAGGAAATGCTGAATAAATGAGGAGGAAATGCGTTACAGCCTTCCTTCAGTACCGGATTCGCTCCGGAGCGATGGAGAGATCAAACTGGGAAACAAAAGTCACAGATTTCTTGTTTTGTTTAAAACCGAATTTTTTTATTCCTCTTTTTTTTCTCCCGAATTTAATTAATGCTGCCGTGTTTTTTCTGAGTCACAGAGACGCTGCATAAGATGTGAAACTCTCTCTCTTTCATTTTTAGCAAAAGTTTTGTTTCTTGATGTTGTGACGTCACCGCGATTATGTGGGCGTGGCCTCCGAACACACTCGCGTGTCAGTCAAAGACTGATGAACAGCAGCTCTCTCTTTTCTCTCTCTCCTTCCCTCTCTCTCTCTTTTCAGCTCTCTCTCTCGCGCCCTCTCTCTCCTGCCTTTCTCTCTCTTCTTCTCTCTCCCTCTCTGTTTCTCTCTCTTTTTTATTCCTCTCTCTCCCCTCTCTCTTTCTCTCACTCCTTC
>CM074986.1:726441-744013 GCA_037576825.1 Pangasius krempfi
TCTTTTGTGTATAATTTGACGATACAGAATCGTCTGCGCTGGAATCCGTGACATTCGCTGCGTTCTCCGTTCTGTGAGCTGTCGCTGTTATTTTTCTCTCGTCATGCGAGCAGGAAAAGTGCGTCTTTAAACGAGCGACGCAGCTGAACCCGAGCCTCACGCTGACGTTGCTTCAGGAAACGGCAGAATAAACGTGTTGTGTTCCAGGATTTTTTTTTTGCTGTGTGGAGAAAAAAAACGTTGCTTTTTTTTTTTTTTTGAGCTCATGTTGAGATTTGTCGTGATTTAGTGAGGATTATGGAGTGTATTAACAACAAGAAATACTTTAAAAACGATGATCTGGAGATCTGTAAATTATGATTAGCTGAAGTGTGTGTGTGTGTGTGTGTGTGTGTGTGTGTGTGTGTGTGTGTGTGTTAGCAGGCCTGGTGTTTTTGCATGCGTTTTGTTTAAACACACCCTTAAGGAGCTCACATTTGCTTTCCGCATCAGAGTCAGATTCAGAGTCCTTCTTCTGTGATGGAAGTTTTTTTTTTTTTTCGTTGTTTAGATCTTGTGTTTTGTTCCATCTTGAAAGTTCTGGAAGGTCAGAACAACATTTCCGACACGCCTGGTCTTTCACACTTTGAACGTTTTCAAGTAAAGTGTGGATAATATGACCAGACAAGGAGACAGAGATAATAATCAATGTAGAAGAATGAATATATATGTGTGTGTATAAGTATGTATATGTGTGTAAACACTTATTCAGGATTTCTGAATTACGTCCGAAATTACGTCAATAGTCACGCAGGGAAAGTTCCTCGTATTCAGAGTCGAGTTACGCACCTTCAGAGCTCCACTTTCAGATTATTAAAATCACATCACTGAGGATTCCAAGAGTTTTCTTGAGTAGAAGGGGAAAAAAAAAAATCTGAACTGTAGACGGAAATTTAGAAGCGTTTATTTCTTTACTGTTAAAAACAAGAGAGTTAATTTAAAAAGTAAATAAGAAGATATTTACGACGATATGTGATTGAGAAAGACAGCGAGCTCTGAAGTAAATCTAATGGGAATCTAGTATATCGCTTCATGAATATTCCTAGTTGATCTTAATGATCACATTAATCACTGTAACATTTAACAATTTACCAGATTGCTTATAGAATAGCACTTGATCCAGCACATACTGATATTTCTCATTTCCGACTGTTACTCGTGCGCGCAGCTTAACGAAGTCACAAGATGCTAAGATACTCGAGGTCATGAAATCGCAACGTTTTTTTTTTTTTTAAATCACCCTTTTTAATTTCCTATTTTGCTGTTGTTAATTTGACGCGCTCTCCTGTAAAGAAACCGTGCGAACGCTTCGAAGGATAATCCGACTCACTCGTCTGCTACGCTTACAGAGAAAAAAGAAACGCCTCTGATTAAAATGCGTCTCTTCTGATGCTTTCTGTGCGGGAAAAATACTTTTCATGGTCTTCAAACGTAACCTTTTTGTGCCTTTTGAGTATATTTACAGCCAAAACATAAATTTCAGTGTGACATATCGTGGTCAAACTGTCAGACTGTGGCTCTGGATTGAATACTGCTCCGAGCTGGCGTCGAAAGAGATCCTAAACTCCGCCCACATGTTCGTAACTCTTACGTAACATCTGTCTAGCGTGCGTATATCCGACGTGTGCATTTTCAGTATTAAATCCTCACTGTGTACGCTTAACTCTACTCAGAACGTTCATCTGGTGTGACATCTGATCCGTACCCCGCGTTATTATCCTAATCGACACATGCGTCTGCGGTTTGCGGGATGATCCGTCAGCTCAGATTCCACTTTTGTTCAACTGCGTCCTTCAGCGTCACTGTTTAAACAGACGATAAACAGAAACAGAGCTAACGCGCACACACACACACACCATAATAAACATGTAATCTAATATAAAAATATATCTAATAAAGTGGGTTGAGTTTCATTAGTCTTTCTAACGCAACAATATCCGTGGTCACACACACACACACACGCACACACACACACACACACACACACACACACACACGTTTGTCTTTTTGTGTTCTATGTTTCGCAGCCCAGCTGTTGGTTTCTTCTGTCAGGGAAAAATAAACGCCTCGAAATAGACGTGCTGGATGGACGACGTGCTTTTACCTGCCTCGGAAAAATCGTTGTCCATTAGGAGCTCGGGTTAGAGCGCAGAGCAACGGAGAGAGAGACAGAGAGAGAGAGTGAGAGAGAGAGAGAGAGAGAGAGAGAGATCGATTAGTGGTGAATAATTCAGAAGAACATAAGGCAGTTTAGAACATTTATTTTATTATAAAAGCACAGTCATTTTTAAAATGCCGTAAATTAAGCTAAAGTTTCGTAACGCAGTGTCGCCTTAAAGAAATCTATAATATGTTCCGATGTTCGCGTCACGCCGCGCTGCCTTTCCCACAGCGCTGTTGAATTCTGGATTCTGACACTGGAGACTCCTTACATAAATGTTAAAAAAAAAAAAAAAAAAAAACGTCTCACAGAAAAGTCACCGTTCTTACAAAATCCGTTTATTTAGAGCGCCGGCGTGTCTCTGTGAAGCGATAACTATCAGATCGAGCGTTAATTATAAATAAAGGCGCGATTTGCAGCTGCGCTACTGTCAGAGCTGCCGTTCTAGAGAATTAGTCAACAGCTCCTGACCAATCAGAATGCAGAATTCAGCAGCGCTGTGGTGTGTAAAGCTCATCACCGATTTCTTTAAGCACTGCACTGTTCCATTCTCCTCCATAGCTCTTATTCTGTGTGTGTGTGTGTGTGTGTGTGTGTGTTTGTGTGCATTGTGATTATTCAGCATAAGCTAATCATCGTGTGCTTGTACACACACACACACACACACACACACACACACACACACAAACACACACACATGCATTACATCATAGTATATCATTTCTTTTGCTCGCTTCCTTCCATGATCTTCGAGTCTCTCCTGCGCAGTAATCATCTGACATGTTTGCGCATGTGTGTGTGTGTGTGTGTGTGTGTGTGTGTGTGTGTGTGTGTGTTGTCGACAGGCATCCCTCTGCTGTGTTTCTTGGTGCTGCTCCCCCTCAACATGCCCTGGTCTCAGATCAGTGTGACGTGGCTGGGCGTGGTCCACTTCCTGGCCTGTTTGTCTCCTCAGCTCGGCTCCGTCCTCTATCACCTGTTCATGAACCACGAGGGCGGAGAAACCGTCTACAAAAAACTGCTCACCTTAGACATGTGTGGCATCTGCATGATTACCACGCTGGGTAAGAGCCTCGACACGACCTTCTGTTATTAAAAGCCGGAGCCCGTAAAAAAAAATCAGTGATTCACATCATTCATTTAAAGCCTACAAAACATCCAGACGCCTTCGTTTACAACATTTACAAGATGCAAAACAAAGAAATGAAAGTAAAATCTAACAGAAGTGATCTAACTTCGAAAACTAAAATGTTGCATAATCACGTTGTGTCAAGATAAATTAATTTACACCAAGAAGAGACTTTTATTTTGTGAATTACTGGGATCTCAATAAAGAGGCAGTGGAGTGCTGTCGAGTTCTGGACTCTGATTGGTCAGGAGCTGTTGATTAATTCTCTAGAACGGCATCTCTGACAGTAGCGCAGCTGCAAATCGCAGCTTTATTTATAATTAACGCGCTCGTCCTGATACGTTAACGTTTCTATAGCAACAGCTCATCGTCGATGATGATATCCAAGTTTTTGGTTTGGAGATGTAAAGGTTTATGGAAGGAGTCTCCAGTGTCAGCGCTTTGTAACAGTCAGAGGTGAAGCTGCGACGTCTTCGGGACAGAGGAGTTTACGCCTCTTTGCGGTTTCTCGGTAACGTGATGCAACAAGCTGCGATTTTTTTTTCGTTTGTTTGTTTATTAACTTCGAGAGAGAGAGAAAAAAAAGAGAGAGGGGGGTTGAGGGAACGGCTGTTTATAGCTGCTATAACGTAAGTGAGAACAGGAATTAACTTGTGAAAAGAACATTAAATGTAACTATAAACTCATTAATTAATAAAAAATGTAAACGTTGGAAGATTTCTGCGGTGTAAGAGGAATAAAACACTCACCCGTGTCGTGCCGTTACAGTGAAATACTGAGTGACGGTGTGGTGTGATGAAGCGGAGTCACTGTTAACGCCCTGAAATTGATTATTTTCCTATAACGGCACGTTCTAAAGTGTTTTATTCCTTTTATGACTCACTATAATTAGGAATTAAATAAGGAAAGCTAAACCTGTGTGGATGTTTTATTAACGGCAGGAGCACTCGGAGGGTGAAACCTACTGTACGCCTTTAGATAAATCATATATACCATGCTCCTTGGATAGATTTTCAAATGTTCGAGTATTTAAAGTGAGTGATTTTAATCCAAAACTGCTAAAATATAGCAAATTATTAAACTTTTAACATACGAAATTGCTGGAGTCAACAGCATTTAAATGAAGCTTTTGCACTTCTGTTTGTTCCTGATATCCGAGTCGACTTCAGATCTCTAAGACGCTGGTGGAAACGACTTTCACAAATATAAAACTTGCTTTTAGATTGTACTAATTCACACACACACACACACACACACTTCCTGAAATGACTTTGAGGCTGCTGTAAATCCCTCTGCAGCATTCAACCTGACAATCTCATCTTTCCTCGACTTCGCTCACCTCCGTCCCTTTCAGCACAGCAGGAGGAGTGTGTATCGGCTCTGGATTTTCCACCAGGGACACACTCGACCTTGGAAGCTGCAGCAGTGTAGCTGAAGAGATTTCCATGGAGATTTACACTCTGTTTCCTTCACACTCTGTCCTCTGAGTCATCCGGCTCGCTAACTCGCTAACAGGGTGAAGCAGTAAAGTTCCATCAGCTGTCGTGAACACATGGAAGACATGGCTACGCAGAAAAACAACAATTAGAATCAGGAAAAACGATTACTCAGTGATTACACGTATAAACCGTTTTATCCAGCATGAAGTTCTGGGTTTATTTACGGTGAAGACGAAAGCAGTGACTGAATAACAACTCTAATTTGTGTTATTATTATTATTATTATTATTGTTATTGTTATTGGTCGTATTTCAATTCGAAAATTACATCAGTATTTATTTGGGGGGAAAAGTTCCTCGTATTCAGAGTTGGGTTACGCAGCTGCTTAAGTTCTGATCTTCATATGATCTGATTCTCCAGCCAGAAACTCCTTTAACTCTAAAATAAATTCCACAGATCCCCTCAAAACAGATTTCTTTCTTCTATAAACATTATAAACATAATGTACCACGTAAAATATTTTTTTCTCCTAATTTGTTGGTGCCATTTAGCTTCTTATTCCTTAAGCTATAAAACAAAACCATAAAAACTCATCATATATAACGGCTTGGATCATGGTAGGTTGTTATTTCCACAGATGTAAAATAAATTAATTAATTAATAAATAAATAAATGAATGAGAGTAAATCACGGATCACTTGGCTGTGCTTCACGGAAACCACGTCAGAAACCCGCTGGTCTTAGATCTCCATCTTTAAGAGCGAAACCTGAATGAGCGCTTATTTTCTCTGCTGTCAAATGTGATACGATGCAACTTAAAAGCAAGAGATGATTTAAAAATTAAAAACTACAAAGACTAATACGATGATATACTGTAGGATGTTTTAGAAGCCTAGTATATCACCAGTATATCGCTGCATGAATAGTCCTAGGTGTAATGATCACATTAATCACTGGATTAATTTAAATAAAACGGCTTCCACACTCATTATTCAGCAGCACATAGAATAGCACTTGATCCAGCGCAGGCTATTATTATATTATACTATTATATAACTCACTTTTCTAACGGTTTTGATTCTGAAAACAATTTTCTCATTCAAGTTCTCTACAGTCTGTTCAGAAAATTCTACAATAAATAGTTTAAAGTCTTGAAGCAAACCGAACAGCTACAAGATGAATTGCGATTTAATGAAATTTAATTCAAAACGGAAAAAAAAATTCGAAAAACAGGAAAAAGGCAACGGTACAAGACAAAGTGGTTATTGTCTTTTATAAGGGAAAGAACTATCGTTCCCATAGTGCATTGCGAATAACGTCATTGAATCGCGCACACACACTGTTGTCGTGTGTTTATTTTCTCCAGATTTATTTTAGAATGATATTACTTTCTTTATTAATTAATTAATTACCGTATTTTAATTGATTGTATCTTAATTAATGAATTAGTTTCTCAAAGTCTGATTTCAGAGTTATCATGATTCACAAAGCGATCTTTTCAGAAAATGGTGGACGAATACCGAATACAAAATGGCGTCACGTCAGATAACGTGCCACTCGTTACATGACTACAGAGCCATCTCTGATTGGTGGGATTCTGGGTAATGTAGTTAAAGAAAAGCTGGAATCGGAAGGAATTGTGACGTATAAAATCTCGTAGTTTGAAAACGATCGCTAATAAACGGATTCTCGACGGAAAAGATGAGCAGCGTTTTTTTTTAATCTCCGTACTGGATCACCCTGTTTGACCTGTATGAGTAATTATTTTTGTTTTTCCCCGCAGGCGCTCTGCCCATCGTCTACAGCACGCTGCTGTGCTACCCGTTGCTGCGTGGCGCCGCCCTGCTGGCCTACATCGCTCTGTCCAGCTACGCCATCCACTGCGCAGTGACGGCGCGGAGCAGCGTGCGCCGCTTGCGCTCGTTCGCCGGACAGGCGCTCTTTCGCTTCTTCTTCCTGGGGTTGCGGTGGGTGGGCGTGGGCGGGGGAAGCCCCACGTCGCTAAGACACTTCCTCACCATGGAGGCGCTGGCGGTGTTGGGCGGAGTCATCAACATCGCCCGCGTGCCCGAACGCTTCTGCCCCGGGCTCTTTGACTACTGGTGCAACAGCCACCAGATCATGCACGTCCTGGTGGTCGGCTCCATCCTCTCGCTGCACTGGGGCGTCCTGGATGACCTGCTGTGGATCAACATCTACGACTGTCCAGCAGACTGACCTCTGATTGACCTCTGACCTCTGGGGCAGGTTTTTTTTTTTTTTTTTCAAGGAATCCTACGACTGGTCTCGATGAGATTTCTTTTTTTTTTTTTTTTTTTTTTTTTTTTTTTTTTTATTTTTTTTTTTTCAGTTTTTAGAATTTGACATGCATCAGGTTTTCTTTAGACTCAGGGAGGGGTCACAAGCTCTGACCTTTGACCTCTTGACTCTTGTTTGTATCCAGGGGGTTTGTGATTCATAGGATTCGTTTGCAAACTTTGGATTCCTGTGTAGAGCTCTGACCTTTGACCTCGGGGTGCAGATTATTGTTCATCCTCGCAGTTCAACATACATTAAGCACTGATAAGGTGATATATATATGTGTGTGTGTGTGTGTGTGTTGACCTCTGACCTCAGTTTTTTTTTTTTTTTGGGTGGGGGGGGGCTGGGCGCGGACTCGTACGTTAAAAACGTGAAAGATCATCACGTGCGTTAGGAAGTTTTGGCGTGTCCTCAAATGCAAGAAAGTACGCCAGGATACCAACGGATTGCGTACACACTCCGAAACATGGCATTTATCGTATATATTATATATAATATATCATATATATATATATATATATGTATAGCTCTATTTTTACACCAGCCTTCAAAGCATTAACTTTAGGAACCCTGATGTTTTTTTGTTTTCGTGTTCGGAAAATTCTGAGGTGCAATGGAGCCGTTGAGCCGTTGGCGGCTCGGAAAAAAAAATGTTTGCATCGCACAATGCGCATTTGCATCGCACAACCACTCATCGCTCGCAGCAGCTGGTGGAAAGCATGGCTTCTGGTAATGAGCGCTCTTCTCTGAGACCACACACACACACACACACACACACACACACACACACACACTGCACTACTATCCTAAAGTAGTAAAGTCCACACTTAAGATTAAGCATATATTTAAATAAGTACACACATCCACCTGTCACTCCTCCTTCCTCGTTCTTTTCTCATCGCACTTCTCCGTCCTTCGTACGGTTTCTTCGTTTCCTGTCTTTCTGTTTGATCCGAGGTAAAGGGAAGCGGTCACTCCTCCTTCGTTTGCTGTTTGGCTTGTGAGGTTTACAAGGTCTATGGTGCTTTTTACGATATACAGAGGAAGAGAATTTAAAAAAACAAAAAAAAACGACTGTATTTGCCAAACAAGATGCACAAAATTTTTTTTTTTACAAGTGCCATTTTTTTCTTACGTAACATTCGGCACTTCGGAGTGTTCATTTTTCGCAGCACTTATTTAACCCGCATGTCAACATGTAGGCTTTCTAACGACTCGTTTTTATGCCAACTTATTAACTATATAGCTTATAGAAGCAGTGCAGAAACATTAGCCTTTTATGTTTTCGCCACATAAGCTGATTTTATTTTTGCTGTTTTTAATCACATCAGCTAATCTAGTTTATGAAATTATAATACACACAAGGAGTCATCTACTGGCAAAATATTAGCAGTGGACCAAATGGGTACTTGGAAAAACTGATTATGTAAAAAAAAAGCAGCTCGGCTTTTAGAGCAGATCCTCTGTTTCAGCCAATCAGCTGCGTTTATGCAAATTATTTAGCTGAAGGCAGCTCATCGGACCGGAGTCTAGCTACAGAACTCGAGAAAACAGACTTTCGTAGATTTTTAAATTTTATTTCCCTTCTCCGGTCTGGTCAGTGACCTGCCGACATGGCGTTTATGACGAGAACAGAACGTTTAATGATGATTGAACGGAGAACAAATGTAATGTTCAGAATCCGTGGCGAAAAAGTAGTCAAACGTGGTAACATGAAGCACCGCTAAAAAACAAAACATGACCTAATCATTAAAGTTTACGTATTAAAAGGTAACCGTCGCCGTTCAGACGTGTTAGTCGCTTTTCTGGACCTTCTGTAAGCAGCTAATTTTATGTAACTGGATGGTTACAAACTTTTTGACGTTATTTAAGCTAGAAATGTGTTTTATAGTTAGCTTCTTCACTGGGGTGCTACTAGGAAAACAATCTAAAATAAATTCACAGGATTCTCAGAGCACCTCACAGGTTCAGTTACAATTTTTAGAGAGCATAAATGATTAAAAAAAAAATTAAAATAAATTGCAAGCAGATATAACCGTATAAGTAGATTCTGTTTCTCTAATCACTCCTAATAATAATCCATACAATAATATCCCTATTTTTAATGTTTTATTAGCGTCACACTAGCAGAAGTATTCATTTAATTACCACCAAATTACCGTAAATGCTAGAGTAAAGCGCCTACCGTAAATACAAAAAAAAAAAATGCTTACATCACAGTTATTACAATTACAAAACAATTGCGAAGAATATATTATCGTGTCATTGAATTAGACTCAGCTCTACTCACCCTGTGTCATATAATCCAGAAAATACGGTAATTTGAGTTTACATAACGATTGAGACAACACTAACGCAACGCAGATGTTTGGATTTTGGTTCCAGGTTTATTTTATTTTTTTCCCCCTGATTAAAGACGTAGCTTCAGATTCTTATTTTAATTTCGTTCATGATTTGCTGTTTGCACACCAGCTGGTTTTTCTCTCAAAAGTCCAGCCGATCAGTTTCAGACGAGAAAATCGTCACGCGCGTACGACATTTATTTGCCAAAATCATCAGCAGTATTCTGAGGACGGCGTCTGTTTGGCGTCTAACCAAAGTTTACAACTCGATGCGGGTGATACGGCGGAAAATATAACACACCGGAAGACGTTTGCGTGTATACTACTACTACTACTAATAATAATAATAACAATAATAACAATAGGGAAAAACTACGCATTTAACCATGTTTTATTGCTAATCGCTGAGTTGACAGTTCGCGTGTTGTAATAGGATTAATTTCGATGATGATGACAATGACGACGTACGTTTATGTTTAGATTACGCAGATGAGATCAGACTTGTTGTGATTGCACGTGCTAGGCATGTGCTGATACCCAGTCGTACACTACATCCTAATATTCATTTTGAATATGATCTAAAATATTGGCACCACGCCTCCATTTAGCTAACATTGGCCAAAAATAAATAAATAAACGTTAAATGAAAATGCAATAACGTGCTACAAAATTTAAGACACTCTGATGATATAAAAATCTAATATCTGCACGTGTAGCTGGATTTCTGGTGTGTTGTCGAAAAAAGAAGTAAGCGCACACTAAGGACGACTGAATCCTTTCACTTTGCTAAGTATATATATATATATATATATATATATATATATATATATATATATCAGTCATACTCATTTTAAATGTTGATTTATTTTATTTTGTTTACTTTGCACAGGCATTATTGTTGTTTAGTTAGTTCATATCATATGTACTGTTTACGTGCTACTTTACATTATTTTAGATGTAATATATATTTCACCGATTTTAACTGAATGCATGTTTAAAGATTTCTATTAGTGGGTGAAAATCACTTCAGAGTTCAGGGGTGGGGGAGGGGGATTAAAAAAAACGGTTAGTGCATGTTAGCTATTTGTAGACACACGACTCGTTTATATAATGATTGCCAAATGGGAGATTCAGGGCCTTGATTAACGTCGATACACACTGAACGTTCCTGACACGCCCATCAAGTTTCATCAGGACTACTTCCTGTTTCTCCGCCATCACAGAACATGCGCACTATAACCGGGTTGAGGGGATTCCGTGAAGCGAGCTAGCATAATCCAGGCTTATTTAAAATAGTTAATAGTTTTGCTTAAACTAGCCAGGCATGATTGCGAAAAACAGCAAAATGTCCGCTGGGGAGCAAGAATTGGTCATTAAACTCTACAAAGAATACAAAGAAATAAATCCGATAAAAAAGAAACCAGTTGAAGAAACAGAACAGCCGATTAATGCTTATAAAACTTGCGGCCAATCACGCGCATTTATGCAAATTATTTAGCTGAAGGCAGCTCATCGGACCAGGCTTGTTTAAAGAAAAGTTCACAACGCAATCAGTGTTTAAAATTTGATTGGACAGCGAATTGCCGCTACAAAGCAAAATATAAAAACTTGAGGTTGTCCTGTTTATAGCAGTGAACCAGTCACTAATGATTAAAGGTTAAAACGTAACAGTCGCTCAGTCACACTCGTTGCGTTAGTTGACTACTCGTGATCTGGAATAATGCGTAAGATAGTAGTTTAAAACATAGATTTTAGGCTAAGAATAGCTACGTAAAGCATAACACTTGAAAATTTCGAACAGGTGAAGGAGTTAATGTATAATTAGACCAAATTCAGACTTAATTCCTTAAATTGTTTGTTATTTATTCGCTGAAACTGATGGATTTAGAAGCAGAACGAGTGAAGCGAATGAAGTGCACGTCCGTGTTCAATATATCGGATAACGTATAATTCGGAAATGTTACGTGCAAACCTACAAACCTACATAAATAATTGCATTTACAGCATCAATTAGTAACGAAAAGGAAGACTTTGTTTTAGCCTGACGGAATGAACGCGTATGTTGCTATAGTAACGTAAATATAGTAAACATCGTAATATCAGCTTATTTCGTAGATTGAAAGTTGATGAAAGTTAGCCTGGATGATTGAGTGAGCTCGCTTTGTGGAACTAAATCCTGAACTAAATCCCGGCGCTCGCTCACGCCGTCGCGCTTTTACACTGAGCATGTGCAATATAATTATTAACGCTGATACACTGTACGCAAATCAGTCCAGCTTACAGCTTCAAGAAAGGTGTGTGTGTGTGTGTGTGTGTGTGTGTGTGTGTGACGAAACTGAGGCAATACAACAACCACAACAAACTGTACTGTTTCTTTTATTTATGGTTTTATTTTTTACATTTATTTTTAACAACAAAGGGCTTTGGATCAATGTGAATATCATTATCGAAACCTAATGAATAATGTAAATATGTTAATGTAGATATGTGTATATGCATACGGTGTGCACGCGACACACTAATATGTTTTTATACGCATTAATATATAAAGCAGAGGTGTACAAAGAGAAGGTGTGGAACTTGAATGTGTTTCGGGATTAAAAACGGGCATTTATAGATTAAAAAAAAATACATAAATCAATAAATGAAGCACCATAACTTTATAACGATCATTTATAACAGTGTGATGTCATAATACAGAAATGTAGATAGAGACGTATGGAACGTAGTAATGACTAGGCATGTGCCGATGTTGAAATCACAGTAATTGTTAAATAAAATTATATTAAAAAAAAAAAAATGACCTGTTTAAAGACCAATAAACTTTATTTTTCTGAACAACGTCTTTCTTTGCTTGTTTCCTTTTTAAACAAACATGAATATGCAAATATTATGCAAATTATGAGTCATAGCACCTCTAATGGTGATACTTTAATGGTTAGAGTTCCACACTAATATTATTATGAGCTTTGAATGTTTTAAATATTACGTATAAACCCGATTATTCGGCACATGCCTAGAGTTTGCACCGTGCATCCAGGTTTAAACGTCGTGACGCTGGAGTTGCGACGAAGAATTATTTCATCCTTGATGTTAGTACAAAGACACGTTTCTAACAGACAGAGTTTTAATGCAGGACGTGTTTTGTGTGCAGCGTTTGAGCTGATCGCACGCTAACCACGAAACACGACCCACAGCTGATGGTGACCCTGTCACACTTCCTGGGGCTTTAGCAAAGTGTGAAGTGCAAAAGATCGCCAGCACTTTTTTTGTTTCTTAGAGCAGAAATGCTGACTTGACCTTTTTTTTTTTTTTTTTTTTTTTTTAAAGTTTGTAGCTAACCTTATTTCTGCGGCTCTTATTTACGGAATGAAACATCGATTTTACAAACCTGGAGCATTTTTTTTTTCAGTGGCTGTCGTATAAATATATATACGAGGAATGAAACACTTCGGGACATGCTGTTATAGGAAAATAATCAACTTCATCATGGTGGGATGAAGGCGGAGTTACTGTTACGCCCCTGATGATGAATAATTTCCTATAACAGCACGTCTTAAAGTTTTTTTTATTCCTCTTACAGCACAGAAGTGAGAAACACACGGCGTGTCTGATTAATTTCCTGCAGTGAGTCGATTCAGAATCACCGCTCAGAAGCGGATCGAGACCGCCCCCTCTCGGACGCCAGGACCCGAGTGTGATTTCTGTGTTCTCGCCTGCCTAAAGAACCGCACCGAGGTGAAGAACACACCAGGGTTCTGTTCAAACACCCTAAACAGCGTGTATGAGAGATTAAAACATAAGACACCTACGCAAATATCAGCATTTCGACAACAGTGTGTTTGTTTTTCTTTAATGAGAAAACCGGATTTCACTCAGACTCGTGTGTTCCGTTAACGTTTCCTGTAACTGATCCTGGACCAGTCTGTACCTCTGTCCTGTTTTTCTTTTCGTCACAAATCCGTGGTCCAGCAGTTTGGCATGTTCTTTAACAAAGTTCTTGTTTGTTTTCTTCTCCATTTGGTCTGCATTCCTACATGACATGTTTCTCTGTAATTTATCTTGTTCTGGGTAAAAAAAAAAAAAAAAGAGCCTTAATCAAGTGTTCATCTCGAGAGATGTTTCTGATCTTCTCATTCCAAAGTTATTACTGAGATATGCCACATCTCTTCTGCTGCAGTTTCCGTAGGTGGCACCAGGGGGAGCTTTCGCTCTGAAATACGGCACATTTCCATTTCACGGTGTCTTTACGCGACTCTGGTCGTCTCAGGCGATGTTCATGAATAGTGTTCCAGTGCTGAGCTACACGGTGAAGTTTAGTTCATGTTCGTGTTTATAGCCAACAGAAAGCCCCACTGTGACATCACTGGACTGAGACAATCTTCCATAGGGCATGATATAAAAATATGGGAGCAGAATGAAGAGAACTAGAGAGCGGGACGTCTTTCCCAAGTGCAGCTCGAAAGTGAAAAGCAATACATGGCACAATCTGTACTGCTTTTCATTACTGACATGCAGAGAACGTTCCACTCTGAAAAGCAAAACCTTCATCACACTGATCGCTTATTATTATTATTATTATTATTATTATTATTATTTTTTGTAAAGAATTAAACACCGACTTCACGTCAGACACGAATGTAATTCTCTGCTGCATCGCATTTCACTTTCATCACTACGTTGCAGTCGTGCTACACTGAAATGCAATCACTGAGCTGTGACTGTGACATCTATAAGTTATTCAGGGCAAAGAGCAGGAAGAGGAGAACTACAGCACATGTTATTTCATAGAAATGTTGTATATATATATATATATAAAAAGAGCCACTAATATTTTATATTTTTTATTTGTTAAAATACAAAGGTGCTGGATTCCCTGATCATTAGATTAATTATTAATATGATAGTAATTATCATTACTACTTTTATTAAAATGCGTATTTATACCCAGACACAATTGACCCTTTTGTTTGTTTGTTTTGATTTTTTCTGATTATATTTCCATCATTTTACGTATATAATTTTTTTCCCCACCTTCTCTACTTTCTCATTTTTTTTTCTGATAGAAAAGCCACGTTTAATTGTGCTAAAGGAAGTAGTAGAGAAGGGAAAGCGCTCTCGTTTCTGCTTTATGCTCAGCAGTGTAGTCGTCTGGCTCCATCTAGATGAAAACCGTATATTACACTCGAGCGAAGAAGTCGTGGACGTGATGAGTTTCCTGTTCTCTACTTTTAGCATCCTGTTTTTTTTTTTTTTTTTACTCATTTTTGGATTTAAAGTGACTTTATCTTCACACGTGTTTATGGTTGTTTTCATATTTCTGTGTATTTCCCTTAACACACACTTTTAACCCTTTAAACACACACAAGTGACCGCGCAATAAATCATCGTTTTTATGTTTAAACCTCCATCTACACTCGATTTCTTATTATTCAGATCGAATCTATGCTCGTTGAATATTTTCCTTCCACTCCGCCTTCCATAAATCTCTTTTTGAGGTGTACAAAAAAAGAGGGGAAAAAAGTATTGGCCCCCTTCTACCTCATCCGCCAATGAAAAGAGACCATTATGTTTTTTATTCCCAGCTACAGCAGCGTTGCTGTTGCTGTTGAGGATGACAGTGTGTTTGCGTTTGCGTTTGAAATATTTTTAAACTATTGTTTACACTGCCATGTTTTTGATTGTGAGTCTTGTCTCTGCTCCTGTCCTGTCACTGCTGTTTCCTGATTGTGTCCAGGCGTTATCCGTGTTCAGCCCTTCATTAGTTTTATATCATCTCATCGCAGAGTCTTATCGTGACGCCGTGTCGTTAAGTTCGAGTCGCGTTTTTGTGTCTACTACTTCCTTGTTTTGACCCTCATTCATGTTTCCTGTTTCTGGTTTATGGATTACTCGGGTTTAATGTCGTCTACTTGTGTTCTGACTCCTGCTACGGAACGATGACGACGATTACTGGATCTGCCCTAAAAAACTTGCCTCCTGCCGCAAGTTTTTCCTCCATCTTGGAGAACCTGCTACAGTTCTCCGAGACTTCATTACGGTTTTAAAGTTCTGAAAAGTGCATGAAATTTTCACAAGACATAAAATAAACATCTAAGACAAATTTTAAAGAAAAAAAAAAAAGATGGTGCCTAAGACTTTCGCACAGTACTTCAGATTATAGATCATTTTTACTCATTTTCTTGAAGGGTGCCAATAATTATGGCGTTTGCTGTGGCTATGAGTGAGTGTTTGAATTTTTTTTTTGTGTGTGCAAGTGTTTTTAGGAGTAGTCTGACAACATCACAACATGACGGTAAGTCAGGGCTTTTATTTTTATTTATTCAAAGTTTAGTCTGATTTTTAATAATTAAATATTTCATGAAACAGTCGTAAACAGTTTCTAGGTTCATCTAACTAATTTAGAACTATTAAGGGTTCTTCAGTTGTTCCTCTGGGGGAAAGCTTAAAGCTTCTATGTAGAACCCTAGAGGAACGTTTCCATATCAGATAGAGGTTCAAGTAGAACCTTTTTTGGAGGATAAGAACCATTTATGAAGTACAGAGACAGTTTAGCTAAATGTTAAACTCTGACAGTTTCTAGAAGAAGATAATGAGGAATTATGTGGAGGTTGGATTACCAAACACCTACCCAGTCAATACACAAAAAAAAGGGTTCCTCATGGGTTCTTCTAGGGTTCTTGGATAATCGTGTTCTACCTGGAACCCTTTTCTGACTGGGAAACACTTCCTATGATAGGAAGACATTGACGTGTTCCCTTAATTTCATATCTTGCGTATTTTTAAACATTTAACCAGTACTCAGGATTTCCTTATATTTTAAATTTAAGAACTTTAAGCACTTTGTGAATAGCTGCCCTTTAAGTCACACATCTAACGATGCTCTAATCTGAGCTCTCTGAATAATCAGTCATCAGTCAGAGAAGCTCGAGGAACTCCCCTCCTCGAGAGCGAGAGGATAACAGGCGTGTAATAAAGAGGGAGAGAGCGAGAGCACTGATTCTTCCGTACTCTACATATTTCCTGTCTGAGACGAGCCGTGCTGGCGAAACTTTCAAAACAATCACCCGAGTTTTGGATAGCAGGAGTAAAAAGGTTGAATCAGAGCACCGAGAGGGAGGAATGAGAAGGATTAGGGAAACGGTTTGAATGTTCAAGGGTTCCTTGGATTTTTAAAGTATCCCTGAAATCCAAATTGGTGTGACAGGGCAGTTCCAGCATTATGGATGTGACAATATCCATCTATCCATCCATCCATCCATCTTCTGTACCACTTATCCTACACAGGGTCGCGGGGAACACCCTGGACGGGGTGCCAACCAATCACAGGGCACAATCACACACACTCACACCCATTCACCCACTACAGACAATTTAGAGATGCCAGTCAGCCTACAGCACATGTCTTTGAACTGGGGGAGGAAACCGGAATACCCAGAGGAAACCCCTGAAGCACGGGGAGAACATGCAAACTCCGCGCGCACAGGGATGTGACAGTGTCTCACAGCAAATTGTGTATGTTGTTATTTAACCTCTAGATGACAATTCAGACAAATCTTAAGAACTCTTGTAGTGATTTACGAGTTTGTCACGGAATTGTAGAGGAGGCGGATACAAGTGCAGAATTAGTTTATTGAAAGCGACAAAACGCGAATAGTAAAGCAAGACAACATCATGAACTTGACATGAATTAGATACAAAGACACCGACACCAGAAGACAAAAGCTAGACACCAAGTGCTGTACAAGACGTGACTTAAATACTAGTGCTCATTAAACACAAACGTGGATCAGGTGCAAACAGTCGTGTGACGTCAGTGTCGTGATCGGGTGAGGTGCAGTGCAGAGAGAGATGGGCGTCGTAGTCCTGCGATTTGGAAATATTTCTTGTTTTGTGAATACAGTACATCGTTAAGTAAAACCTGGCGTTATGGATGTAATATTTTGGTGTTATGGATGTAATATTTTGGTGTTATGGATGTGAATTGTCTAAAGCAGTCAGTATACACTATATGGCCAAAAGTTTGACACCTGACCATCACCTTCATATGTGCTTGTTGAACGTCTCATTTCAGATATATTTCCTGTGTTTGCTGTTATAATGAGCTCCACTCTTCTGGGAAGCTTTCCACTAGATGTTGGAGCGAGGCTGTGGGGATTTG
>CM074986.1:772031-796191 GCA_037576825.1 Pangasius krempfi
GCAAGTGTTGAGGATGCAGAAGATAGGGAGAGGTGGAGAGTGATGATTCGCTGTGGAGACCCCTGAAGGGAAAAGCCAGAAGAAGAAGAAGAAGAAGTTGTCTGACTTTAAGCTAATACTCTGTATTTCGATTTGAACTCATGACCTTCTGAGCTGTAGGTGAAAGTTTTACCCACCTGAGCCGCCACTTCCTTTTTTCCTTTAAATGGGCCAACGTTATTTAGCGTGTAGCGAAAGCACTGCTAGGCCTCGTCCGCTGACAGCAAAGACCAATAAAAATGAAGCCTTTGTGGAATTATAATCAGCCTACAGCAATTTTATAATTATGATAATTATCAGTTGAGTCCCCACATGGGTCCATGATGCTGGGTTGCTTGGCAACCAACTACAGTGATGCCACATTTGTCTTTTGGATGAATTAATCATCAGTTCTCCAATAAGAGCGGCTCTTTTGTCTCCTGAATGAATCTTCATTGGCAATAATGTTTTTTCCAACAGCATGTGTAATGCCCTCGCTGTGAGCAGGCCGTGTGTGTGTGTGTGTGTGTGTGTGTGTTTATTGCTAATTGCAATCTTTGCAATCAGAATCCAGACAACACACACAGAAACTTGTTCTTACATCCAAAAACAAAGCAGCCGTTCAGATTCTGAAGTGCCCGGAGCACCAGAATCCGCTTACTCCTCTCATTTTATTTTCTTTAAAACAAACTGACCTTGTGGAAAGTTTTTTTTTTTTTTTTTGTTATTGTTGAGTAGATGTGCATTTTGCCAAGCATGACACATCCCCCTCCCTTGTTTTGTATATTTGTGGTTAGTCATTTTGACTCTCTGTTTAATTTAATGTTTATTTCAGATTATTTATTTCTTCCAGTCTGCTGCTCGGGTTCAATGCGTCCTTTCAGTAGCGTGTATTAAAAATGATTCGATATTGAGCCATGTAAAAGCTGCCAGTCTGAAATATTACGAGGGTGATTCCATGATTGCGGTGCTGTTTGGCACTTACAATCCTTAAAATATGTGGGTTTTTTTTCAATAACTATAAATTAAACTCTGACCACTAAACAACTTTAACCATTCTTAGCTCTCAGGCAACAACATTTTTTGAACACTGTTTCTTTGCTGCATTTTGTTCTTAAATGAGTAACAGGGTTGAGGTTTTTAACGTGAAGAATTAGCAAATGCACCAAATGTGGTTAACTAGCATGCATACTAAAGTCATGAGGACGTTAAGGGCATTCTAATGATTTACTTACGATTTGTAAATTAATAATTTGTTTTCCATCTATAACAGGGTTGTACTTTAAAAGTCCCATCATCAGTCTGTATCCCAATATCACTGAAAATAAACAAAAAAGGATGTAACTTCCTGTTGAACATGTGACTTGCTCACTTGTGAATTTCATAGAGGTGAATGTGGGTCAGCTTAGTGAATTAAAATGTACATAAAATATAACTAATTCATAAACTGTAATCGAGGACTTGTGGAAAAGGATGTGTCGAGCAAAATGTTGAACGCGTTCACTCATAAACGCCAAAGTATTTTAATGATTATATTTGAAAGTAAAGTGTAGTTATAGAGACCTGGGACACTATGAACGCTGTGGATGTTTTAAGTGATTTATCTGAAACACGCGCAAAAGTTGTTGTTGTACAATGTCTTTTACTCTACGTACGGATCTGTAAACGTAATATCAGTGCGACACAAACATCAGCACAATCATGGAATGAGGCAGGACATGTTAGAGACGACGTGCGAGTGTTTGTGCTGCAGTTAAAGCCTTTTGTTTCACACTGTATCTCACATTATTGATGCACGAGCAGAAAGCATGAGTGTTTTTCACGCCGTTGAGTGTGTAGTGTGATTAGTGTGTGTGACTGCGGAAGTCCGAAGAGTGAATGTGCAGCAGGAAAGTTCTCCCATGATCCTGTGCTGCAAATCAAACAGGCGTGGAGGTGCGCGGGGTTTCAGTCTGTAACAGCAGCTGCTCGTCTGGACGTCTGGCTCGATGTTATTACGGGCAGCAGCTCTGTCTTAGTGTGTGTACACTCGCTCATCAATACATACACACTCGCGGAAAGGGTTTTTTTAATAAGCACACTACTCAGGATGGACACTCCCTTATAGACATCATCCAACACACACACACACACACACAGCTTTCATCTCTTTACATTTTTTCCCCTCAGTCTAATATACATTTACTTTCCTCAGTTCTGAAAAAAAAAACCAAAAATGAATGCAGTTCTGTCGTCATATTTCTCCAACAAACATCCATCGTTCCTGACCTGAAGTTAAATAAAGCTGGGCTTCAAGGGGGCGGAGCTGAGCTCTAGACTTGTCATTGAATGTAAATATAAATAATACCTTTTACCGTGTATAGTTAAATTTAATGTTGTGGAGAAATCGGAAAGTGTAAACTCCTCTCTCCCGAAAATGTCGAAAAGCTTAGATACAGTTTATCTCTGACACTGGAGACTCATTCCATATATTTTCAAGATCAACGGTTACGCATGCGGATTTTAATCCGTCTATTATTAGCGGCGCGTCGGTGAACGAGCTGTTACTATGGAAATAATGATAACGTATTGGAACGAGCGTGTTAATGATAAACCTATAAAAAAGCTGTGATTTGCAGCGGCACTACTGTCAGGGCTGCTGTTATAGAAAATTAATCAACAGTGATTCGAGTTGCTCTTTCCTGCCGGTCGAGGAAAACGTTCATTCTTTGTCTCCAGCGCTACACATGCTCTGGTCGTTGGAAAAACATTCCCGATCACGATGGAAAACCACAACACAATAAACCAGCAGCTTCCCGTGGCTACTGTTAGTCATTTAATCCTTATTATAAATGAACAGTTTAAATTCTGTGTATGTTTTGCATGACTTGGAGTTACAGCAGACAGTAAATCACACCAACACTCCACAGGTACTGTATATTGTGTAAGTATTTCTCCTGCTTGCCAGCTTTCTCTCTTCCTGTTTTGACCCACGTTCACTCTTTCAGCCCAGGTGTGTTTCCCGCTTTTAGCCACAGCATGTAGCTTTAGACGTAACGGTGTGGGAGCGTGTGGCTAGACTTTTCCACTCCTGCATTTACTCACACGGCGATGCCGGTTGCGCATCAGTGCCGTTTACGCACCGCGTGATGTCAGGCGATGCTCCTTTATCACCTGCAGCTGTGGGGAAAATAAAACAAAGCCGGTGCGTGATGAATATTTTCCTTAAGGGTGTAGAGGGAAGATGTTATACGTCTGTTATTGATGAGTCACTTGAAAATTCCAGGAAAGTGGAGATTGCATACGTCTCACAGGCTTGATTTAGTGAACAACACTGAGGAAGATGAGACGACGGATTAGAGTTATATCTCAGGAAGGTGCAGGAGCGAGAGATTGATTGTGCACGAGAGATGAACAGGGAACAGAGTGACGGCGGAGAGGAGGATAAACAAAGCAGGAGGACGTTTGTCTTCTTGGACTCTATAGAAATAGTTTGTATGTTGTAATGAGACCAAAATCTGTCTGAGTTTATGTGTAGTGTTTAAGTGCAAACTGGAATTAAAACATGTCTGTGTGTACTCTATAGACTCTTATCTGAAACACGCGCAAAAGTTGTTGTTGTACAATGTCTTTTACTCTACGTACGGATCTGTAAACGTAATATCAGTGCGACACAAACATCAGCACAATCATGGAATGAGGCAGGACATGTTAGAGACGACGTGCGAGTGTTTGTGCTGCAGTTAAAGCCTTTTGTTTCACACTGTATCTCACATTATTGATGCACGAGCAGAAAGCATGAGTGTTTTTCACGCCGTTGAGTGTGTAGTGTGATTAGTGTGTGTGACTGCGGAAGTCCGAAGAGTGAATGTGCAGCAGGAAAGTTCTCCCATGATCCTGTGCTGCAAATCAAACAGGCGTGGAGGTGCGCGGGGTTTCAGTCTGTAACAGCAGCTGCTCGTCTGGACGTCTGGCTCGATGTTATTACGGGCAGCAGCTCTGTCTTAGTGTGTGTACACTCGCTCATCAATACATACACACTCACGGAAAGGTTTTTTTAATAAGCACACTACTCAGGATGGACACTCTCGTATGTCCCGTGGACGTCATCCAACGCACACACACACACACCTTTCACCTCTTTACATTTTCTCTTTTTCCCCTCAGTCTAATATACATTCACATTCCTCAGTTCGGGAAAAACGAAAGCAGTTCTGTCGTCATATTTCTCCAACATACTGCCTTTATGCACATACAGCATACACACTTATAGTATACGTAAGCAAAATAATCAGTGATGCAAATTTCTTCACAGCACGTCCCTGTGTGTTTTATTCCTCTTGCACCACAGCAGTTTGCCAACGATTACAATTTTTAACTAATGTAAGAACGAAACGTCATACTTTCTGTCCTTTTACACTTATGTTTAATGTTTGTCAAATGAGTCAGTTCCTGTTCTCACTTGCGTTATAGCAGCTATAAACAGTCGTTCCCTCACCAGCCGCTCTCTCTTCTTTCTCTCTCTTTTGAAGACAAAAACACACATTACAGAGAAAACACGAAGCGTAAACTCCTCTGTCCTGTCGAAGAAGTTACGGCTTTACCTCTGACTGTTACACGAGTGCTGACACCGGATCAGTGACTACACACACATTTATGTGGAGGTTACTACGGAAACGATAACGTATTAGATATTTATTAATATAAACGTAATTTGTGGCTGCGCTACTGTCAGAGCAGCACTGTGTAGCTGTATAGTGAATAATAATGAAAATAGCATCAGCGTAAACATCCTCAGGCTCCTGTGTGTTACAGCAGATGATTGTTTTCCAGCAGGAAGTCTGAGAGAAACAGAGCACTACTGTGTGACCCACACAGAGCACTGACTCAACCGCAAAATAAACAGCTAATGCAGGACGAGAGCCAGCGTGGGGTTTAACCCGGGACCTGAGCGGCGGCTCGAGCCGAGATGTAAAACCTGAAAGCGCGGTCTGTGCAGCGGAGGACTGAGCACTTCCCTTTCCTCCTGTCTCTGTTCTTTGTTGGACAGAGACACTGTGTGTTTTTGGCGTGGGCTTTTTTTTTTTTTTTTTGGTCCTAGACGCCTGGGCAAATCTTTGACATGGAACAATCCATCACCAATATTGTCCCTGTCTGAGTGTGTCAGTGGGGTGCTGGACGCCATTGGCGGGGCGGATAGGACCGAGCGCAGGAATCTTCCATTTGCACATCTCGAGGAATCGGAGCAGAGCCAAGGTGGAATGTGTGTTAGCGCAGAGCTCAGATTTAGATTTAGAGTTTAAACAGTGCAAGTGTTTGAGCAGCGACGTTATTTTGCAAGTCTAGAGGATCTTGATGTGTCTCGATACATTTTCCTGGTGCACAGTCCATTTCACTGGTCACATTTTCTCTTTACACTTTCTTTAAAACCTACATCAGCTGACAAACTTTTATCAAACTTATTCCACCTGACGTCAGCCGTCATAAAGACTGCAAGGGTCAGTGTAGGTAATGTAGTGTTTATAGAGCTACACAAAACCTGACATCAACGCATATAAGCATTTATCAAGCTTATTCCAGCAGATGTCAGACTGCTCTAATTAGTTATGTCTTGATTGAGTGATTGATGTAAGACCTGAATCAGTTGACATAAGCGTGACACAGTGTCATGTCGGCTGACTTTGTAGCTTGAGTCAGGGAAAATATTTACAGGGCATAACTTTGTCATTAAGACTTCGTTATATTGTTATAAGCATTCAAAAAAAATTTAATGTGCAGAAAAAAATGAAACCGTTTACTTACATGTCAGTGGGACTATACAGTACATAACGGTGTTATTACAGTGTAATGATGGTCAGTGTCATGACTTTTATGACACAGTGTTATAACCACCACAGGCTGAGCTTTTACAGTTTTATAAGCGTCACAATTTTTCCAATTAATCATGCCTGTCATGCCGTGTCGCATTATTACCTTGAAATGACTTGCATACACTGAGCGAGTGAACAGAGTCAGCTGTTATGGCATTGTAATGAACAGTATTTCAGCACAGGAAGTCATAATATGTCTTATGTCAACAGAAATGACATACAGGGATTATTACACATTTTATTAAGCAGTTCCACAGTTCAGTGTTCCAAAAATCCTGGAAATTCAGAAACTGATCAGTACTTGTTTTCACACTTTTAAACACTGTGACTGAGGCACGACCACATGCTTGGGATCTTCTCTGATGTTCTGTCACGTCTCTACTCTTCACTTCCGGCTCATTTTTAGGGCTCTTTTGCCTTTATCTTGTCCTCAGTAAGTATAAATTCATGCTTGATGATCAGATGATGAAAACATCTCCATCTCCAGAACATTAAAACCTCTCCATAATTTCTGAAGCAGAATTCCATGGCATTTGGTTGGGTCTGAACAGTGAAGATACAAAAGTTCACTATAAAGTTCATCCTTCTGCTCTATTTGGTGTCATTCCATCAATGAGGACAAGAAATCCATGACACTACCACCACCATGTTTCACATATTCATCACTTCGGTACAAATAGATGTCTGTATTATCTAATTTAGGACGTTTATCTCGAAGCTCCTGGCTTTTCCTGGCTCCTTACAGAAAGCTTCACCATATCAGTGATTTTTTTTTTTCCTTGTTAAAATAGCATGTTTTATTTTTGAACCAATCAGAATAAAGCAATCTGCAGCGCTGTGGTTTTAATATGATTACAAATCAAGCTCTGTGTGAGTAATATTCACCTCCTTCTCTTAAGCTTTTCTCATGAGTTTCACATTCTTGTGTTAGTTGAGCTAATATGCTTCTCTCGCTCTCTCTCTCACACACACACACACACACACACACACACAAAACACACATTTCTCCCTACTCGCTCTCTCTGAGTCATTTTTCCATTCTGGGTCATTTTTCTCGTTTGCTGCTTCTCTGTATAAATGGATTGGGTATGTTTTGGCCTCGGCTCGTGTCTGGAAGCCCCCCTTCGTCTGGCACCGGCTCCGAGTCTCCAGCAGCCCCTCTGTCCTTACTAACCCTCTCGGGTCCTAAAGTGACGCCACTGTGTATATCTGCCTCATTTCTAATGAACTGGCTGGACTTATTTAATGAATATCTTCCAGATGATGTTCTAAAGCTCAAACCCCTTCCTGTGTAAAAATAAAAATAAAAATAAAAACAAACAAAAAAAACCAATCAAAAAAAGAAGACCCTTTTGTGATCGAAGCACAGATTCTACAGATTATAATTACATTTAGATTTATTTATTAGAGACGGTAATGTTGTGGAACATCCGATAAAGAGTTAGTTCCTGTTCTTACTTACATTATAGAAGCTCTAACCTTCGAAGTCGTTCCCTCACCACCATCTCTTTTCTTTCTCTCTCTTAAAGTTCATAGGACAAAAAAATTGAAAACGCAGCTTGTCACCACAAAGCGTAAACTCATCGTAAAGATGAAGGAAAAGTTACAGCTTCACCTCCAGCTGTTACAAGGCGCCGACACTGGAGACTGCTTCCATAAATGTTAAAAGAAAACGTCGCCATATCGACGATTACCGTAGAAATCGTCCCTAGAAACGATAACGTATTAAAACGAGCGCATTAATATAAACCTGCAGGTACCGAAAATGAATCAACGCCTCAATGTGTGCTCTATCGAACTTTAGTGATGAACTGAAGTTTATCGTCAGCTTGTTACTGTAGAGAAAGAGAGAGAGAGAGAGAGAGAGAGAGAGAGAGAGAAATCGAGAAAGCATTTGTGAGACACGGCGTTCTGTCAACATTTTCTCTGCACTCCTTCAAGCAGAGCGCCATCGCATCACGACCGCAGCTGTGATCCAGGTGACGAAACGCACCTATACGTGGTTTTAACACACACACACACACACACACACGTGTGGGAATGTTGGAATGCCAAAATATCCACTAGAACCCATAACAATATTATTTGCATACATCCACACAGACACGTATAGTATATATTATACATGTGCTGAGAGCGCCAGCGTGCTGGAGTTTATTTAACCTCGGCACGGTTCTCTCGGCCTCCCTCAGACTGTGTGTAAGCGTGTGTGTGGGATATTTAGAAACGCCACATCTGCCCATTAACAGCCTCCACACGCAGGCCTCAGGCTTCACCCCGCGGCCGGCTTTGTGTATTTTTCAGTGCCAGTCCTTCTGGGTGGTTTGTGGTTGGACTCTGGGTGTTCATTTAAGTGCGCAGAAACTTTAGGAACATGACTGTTTCCTATAAGCTACGGTCTGGAGGGACGGAGAGCGTGCATGTTTGTTCACTCGTCTGCGTTTCTGGCATCAGCTTTGTGGGTTGGTTTTTTTCCCCATCGTCCCTGAATCACTCTGTATTTTGACCGCATACAACCTGCACATCGCACATGTACAGGACAGATACACAACATGTGACCTTAATGGAGTAGTTTGGTGTGAGTCTGCTGTATTGGCTCCGCCCACTAACCTCCACCTTCCAAAGTCTGAAGTTGTGTTTAGGGTGTAATTACGATACTGATATACTCCAACAAATCACATCATTCGTTTCTGACAAGGGTGCCAATAATTTTATAGGGCACGGCATATGGTTTGAATTACATTCTTATCATTTTTATTATCTTACCAATTAACAGATAATCTGTCATTAGAATAATAGAAAGGATAAGAATGTAATTTAAAACCATATAACGTGTCCTTCAGAATTATTGGCACCCTTCATGGAAACACTTCATAACTTCAAACATTGTTTAATATTTTTTTTAAGCATGTTTGGCTCATCTTCTTGTTGAAACCTCGTTCTATGGCCAAGGGTTAACCTCCTGGCAGAGGCAACCAGGATTTTGGCTGAAATGTCCTAGTCCTTAGTGGAGTTCCTAAAGAACCACAAAACAGCTCAAAATCCACCTCCACATTTCACAGTGGATGAGCAGGTGCTCTTCCTCACATTCAGTTCCCTTTTTTACACCAAGCATGCTGACAGCGTTCATGAACGAAATGTTTGGTTATGGTCTCATCTGACCGCAAACACGCGACTCCACTTGTAGCTCCAAATGATGCTTGCTGAGTTTCTCTTGAGGAATGTGATGTTCTCATGAGGAGCTTCTTTAGCGACGAAGAGCATTTAAAAGTCAACCACAACCACAAAAATCAGCTAAAGTGTGTGTTTCTAAAATGGTAATCTTTTGGCGTTTCCCCCCTTTTACGCATTTTCCCCCTTTATCCTCTCTGTGTGTGTGGGTGTGTGTGGGTGTGTGTGGGTGTGTGTGTGGGTGTGTGTGTGTGTGTGTGTGTGGGTGTGTGTGTGTGTGCGCGCGTGCATACTTATTATATGCTTTATAAATAACTATTATTAATTTAAGTGTTCTGTTGAGTGATTTTTTGATGACTGATTTGTGCTGATGTGTTTGATACGTTTATTTTTATACATGCATCATTTTTGCTCATTATTATGAAGGGTGCCAATAATTATAGTTTTTTTTCCCCCAGCACTACTCTTTCGCTGGCACTTTGTTAGCAAACCTAATTATCATGATACGTTTTACCTATTGTGAAAATGTCTTCTATGATTTGTGTGATTGTGATATCACGATGGTTAGGATGTACATCACTCAGCCCTTTTTCTTTTTCTCTTATAGGCAGAATTAATCTTAGTGTTTAAAAATAGTCCTGTTTTAATTATTTTGTTGTCTTACATATGTTAAGTCTCATGTTTTTGTTTAGTTAAACTTCCATGTCAGTGTGGAATGAAGTCAGAGTTCAGAGTTTTAATCGACTGCATGTAGCGTAAGTGGGGAACATTTTTAGATTTTTTTTTTAAGGCAACCTCATATAAAAAAACATCTTGCTATATGGGAATATTTCTTTCTCCGAACGCGGCCTGTGGCAGGTGGAGTGCTGAAAGAAGGATAAAGAAGGAATGAGAGAGAGAGGTGGAGGGAAGTACAGTTGTAATAAACAACTCCTATTTACATCATTAAAGCGATTAATAAGGCTTGTTTTGGAATCGCTTTGCATCTCTTACAGAAGTAATAGCATGTAGAATAATGAGGGAGGGTAAACGGTCCAGAAGCGCCACTGAAAAAAAGAGAGGAAGCCGCAGACCGCTCTTTAAATATGACTTCATGTAGGGAAATTTTTGTCCTTCTGCGTAAAAACAAAACAAAACAAGCTTTAATGGTGATTAATGTGGAACGGTGTGTGCCTCCACATCCTGCTGAGTTGTATTCTTCCTTTCTGCTGTTCACAAAGTGCCTTTTTACAGTTTAGCAATAGAGGGACATCGTCGCCTGGAGGAAAACCCGTGTTCCGTCATCGGCAGCGAGCGTGTCGTCACAAACATTACGCCGTTTTATTAACATGACTATCGCTGAGTGGAAAGGGAGCTGTTATATGATTTACGCAGTTGTTATTAGTGAAACGTTCTGCATTCTGATTGGTCAGAAGGGCGGTAGCGCAGCTGCAGATCACGGGGTTGTTTATAATCAGTGTATGCGTTCGTTATAATACAGTATCGTTTCTATAGTAACAGCTGATTCACAGGGATGTGTACGACGCACACTCCAGATTAAAACAGATTAAAAATGTGTGTAAGATGTTTGCGTAACATTTATGGAAGGAGTCTCCAGTGTCAGCGATTCGTAACCGTAAAAGCTCCAGTTTTGTCTTCTGACATCTTCAGGACAGAGTTTTCGCTTCTTTGCGGTTTCTCGGTGATGTAACAAGCTTTTTATTTCCTCCTATAAGCTTGAAGAGAGAGAGAGAAAAAAAAGAGAGAGAGAGGCTGGTGAAGGAGCGACGGTTTATACGGTAGCTGCTATAACGTAAGTGACAACAGGAACTAACTCGTTTCAACTGCCATTAAATGATGGATAAGAAGCACGACGTGGCGTTCGTTAATAAATATGAAATGAATAATCGTAGAAAAACGGCTGTGGTATAAGAGGAATAAAACGCTCAGGGACGTGCTGCTGTAGGAAAATAAAAACTTTGGGGTGGAAACAGTAACTCCGCTTCGTCACACAACTTCCTGTTATCTGGCAGGAGCCGATGTCAGCGTTTTGTAATGCGACTCATTCGCTTTGCTTTTGCTGTAAATCAGCGTGTGTAGATTTCCAGAGCGAAAGCTGTGTACACTTGCCTTCAGGATACAGTACATATGACCTTTGGTGACCTTTTGGCCTGTGAATCTGTGAATTATCGCATGTTTGGTTTTAGCTCTGAAGACCTTGAGACATAAAATGACACAAAGTCACACATGAGACTTTTAGCAGCAATCTCTTTGCTCTGTTCTCTAGACCTGAGTGATGATGGTGGCTGCTGTTGCAGGACTGGACGTCTGGTCTGGCCTGATGGAGGAGGAGGAAGAGGAGGAGGAGGAGGAAGAGGAGAGGAAGAGGTGGACATGGTGGTCAGGTTACTTGGTACCCAATGGCGTTGTAGAAGGCAGGGCTTTAATGGTGGGAAGGCACAGGAGTCACAGGAATATATAAAGGGCACACAAACACCACGACTGACCATTAGTGCTGTTCCTCAAGTTAGTCTGATCACCTGTCTGTCCATCCATCCATCTGTCCATCCATCCATCCATCCGTCCGTCTGTCTGTCTGTCTGGCTGGCTTTTGGCTGCCATGTTGGCTCGGGCGCTCCTGAAGACGTCACTGCTGCTGTGGCTGGTGCAGCACACCTTACAAGGAGGTAAGATGCGGTGAAGGAGGAACTCTTCCTGCTCAGATAGAGACGAACAGAGGTGTGAATAATGATAAAGCGTGTGAGGTTTAATAAATCCGAGAGGCGAGATTAGCGAGATTAGCGAGATTAACGAGATTAACGAGATTAACGAGATTAACGACTCTTCCATGTGCAGAGAAAAAAAAAAAGCATTTTACAAAGTTACTTGGAAGTAAAAGTCACAACATCATTTTAGTTTTTAGTAAGTTGCTTTTTTTTAAACAATAAAAAATCGAGATGATGAAAGTATAATTTAGGTATAATTTAAGTGTAATATAAAATGAATTAAATCATAATTTTATTAAAAAAAAAATACCCCAGATACGTGTCTTTAACAAAAAAGGAAATTGTTATAGAAACGATTTTTATAGAAAGTACAAATAATTAGAAATAATTTATGTATTTGTTTTTTTTTGCATGAAGGGTGCATGATTATGTTTTTTACTTTATGTACTTTAATTATTAATTAATTACAGATTAGATGTTGGAAATGATTCTCCAAATAAAAACCTTAACTTTTAAAATAATTAGGAATAATAGTTTAGATGCTGCTCAGGGTTTCGTCACGTGATTGGTTCATACACGGAACACTTGATCATTTTCTTTTTAAAAAGGTATTTCATTATATTTTTGAAGCTTCTCAGCGTTATTTTGATGCAGTGAAGGTGACTTTAATATACTCATTAAACACTAAATCTAAATCTCCCATCATGCTAGCTTTATTTTCAGAACGTGAACACGTTTGACGTACAAGTGCATCATCTATCGAGCTTTAAGAAACTCTGAGATTAGTGCTGCGAGAGAAGAAGGTCTGAGGAGAAAAAGTGAGTTACTGGGACGAGAGGTTTGTGGGCTAAAGCGCTACACGATTAGTAAAATTTTTCAGATTGGAAACCTTTAACGGTTCTCTACAAAACACTACCACAAAAATGCTCTTTCTTTAGAAAGCTAGATCCTTTCATCCATCCATCCATCCATCCATCTAAAGAACCCTTGAGGAACCCTGGTACTGTAATCAGACAGCATGGAGATTTTTGCTCTTGCAGTTGTGTTCAATTGAAGAATTATTTTATAAGGTGATTATTAGTAGCATTTTTACGCAAAAATCACAGAAACTCTTAAAACAATGACAACCCACGACAAAGACTCTTAGTTGTGCCTAAAGGTCTATGTAGAACCTCAAAAGAACATCTAAAGAACCTTTGAAGATCCTTTTTTCCCCCAGAAGTGTGTGTATTAACCGGGTAAGTGTGCAGAACAAACAACTCTTTATATTTAAGAAACCTGTCAGGAGTTTAACATTTAACACTCTGTGGAGAAAAATAATCAGTTCCTCGAGGGTTCTTTAAGGGTTCTGTTAGTTGGAACCCTTTCTGAAAGGGAAACACGCTGCCGTAGGGTTCTACACAGAACCTTCAAGAGATCCGCAGAGAGACAGTCGAAGAACCCGTAAGTATTATAAATTGTCTATATTGATATTTTTATATTAACATTTTATATAATGTATTTTATACAATGTACAGTGTTTAAGTATATGGTTCAAAATGTAATAACAACAACAACAACAACAACAACAACAATAATAATTAATGCTTATAGATAAAATAAGATCAAATGGAGGTTGAGTTTAAGGATGAAAGATTTGGCCAATAAATAGTAGAAAATATTCTCCGCAAAGGATAAAAACGCTATATTTTTTTAAAAAATATTTTATATTTTAAATAGTGTATAAAGTTTTGTGAATGGTTAAAGTAAAAACACAAACTGAATGCAAAATCTACCTCTTTTCTATTTATAATACAAATACAGATTTACCTGTAATAGATTAATAATAATAATAATAATAATAATAATAATAATAATAATAATAATAATAATGTGTACTTGAGTTATAATTTAACAGCGTTGTGAAATTCTTCTCAGTAAAAACTGACCACAGCAATTTAAGATTTATTCTGTGATGATGAACAGATTATTATGGATTAAATCTCTATTTTGGTGATTAGTTTTCTGCCAATAAAAAAAATATATTTTTTAATGTTCTTACCGAATACGTGAAGACTAACCTAGCTAAAGAAAACTAACCTAGCTAAAGAAAACTAACCTAGCATGCAAAAGCTAACCCAAACAGTAAAAGTTTACGCGCTCACTAAAAGCTAACCTATCATAGGAAAGCTAATCTAGCTAAGTGAAGGCTAACCTAGCGAGCTATAACTAAGCTAGTGATGACCAAAAACTAGCCAAGCAAATGGCTAATTACCTAGGCTAATCTTGCAAACGGTAGCTTTAACACAGCAAGCTAAAACTGAATTCTCTAAAAGTCTTAACAATTAAGAGCTGATCTTGAAAAGAGAGAATTAACTTAGCAGGTGAAAGCTAACCTAGCGAGCATAGCTACTGTGGAACTCTATAAATTTGTGCTTGCTACGTGGAAGTTGAATCCTGATTTATTTGCATGAATAATGTTGCAGGCCAGGCGGAGTCACAGGCTGCTCATTAGAATATTAGGCCACGCCTATTATTCTCAAATCAGAAATATTAGTGAGTTTAGCTTTATATGTTGCTTTTTTTATTTAAATTCATTTCATTAATGATTCATGGAATCATGAAGTTTGATATCTTACAAAGTCTTCAGACAGATGGTCATTCTATGTCAGATTTTTTTGGAGAGAAAAAAAACAAAAAAACCCCCTAACCTTTGGAAGTGGATTACTCATAAACACGTCTCAGTGACTCGGACACGTTCCAACTGACGCAACTTCACAGTAAAAACCTCATTACGTCTTTCGTGTCCTGCTGTGATGTGGCTGCAGGCACTACGGGTCAAAATGTGACGAGCAGCCGCGAGGGCCGACTCTCACGACACACACAGTCCATGCGTTTGTCTGAGCGTCTGTGCTCATCAATGGCAGCCTGTTTCCCGGCGTGTGCTGACTCGGCACGCGGCCCGGGCCTCGTCAAACCGACCGCCAAAACCACCGCCTTCATCCCAACGACGAGAGGGACACGCGATGCTCGGAGCCGAGGAGAAAATAAACATCACATGCACTCGTGCACCGTTTTCATTTCTGTGTTGCTTAGTAGCTCAAGATTGTGATGTCTGCTCTCTGACTGTCTTACGTCTCAATCCCTGGAACAAGCCAGTCACTTCCACACTTTTAGTCTCACTTAAACTTGTTTAACCAATTAACTAACTAACTAATTTAACTGTTTTAAACAGGAGTCGGACGTCCACCTGGAGCGCTGGGGAGACTGGCCCCAGGACGAGGTAAGTCTTTATGTGACGTGGAAAGACCAGTGTGTCTGCTGAGAAGCCTTCACTTATCAGAGCGCTTTAATTATGCGAATAATTATCCTAGTATTGATCTCATGAGTTATTATTCCAGTAATTATCTCAGTGGTTATTCTCAGTAGGCCCGTAATTAACTTAATACTTAATTACTCCAGTAATTATTTGTGTAGCCTAGTAATTGTCTCAGTAGCTCTCTAAATAGATATTCCAGTAGTTATCTCAGTAATTACATCAGTAATTAATGTCAGGAGTTATCTCAGTAGCCTAGCAGTTCTCAGTAGCTGTCTTAGTTATTGTCTCAGTACTTACTCCAATAATGATCTCAGTAGTCCAGTATTATTTAAGCACTTACTTCAGTAGTTATCTCAGTAGTTATCTCAGTACTTTTCCCAATAACCATCTCAATACTTACTGCAGTAATGATTTCAGTAATTATCTCAGTGATTATTCTCAGTAGGCCTGTAATTATCTTAATACTTGCTCCAGTAATTATCTGAGTAGCCTAGTAATTATCTCAGTAGTTATCTCAGTAGCCTAGCAGTTCTCAGTAGCTGTCTTAGTAGTTGTCTCAGTAGTTATCCCAGTAATGATCTAAGTACATACTCCAATAATGATCTCAGTAGTCCAGTAGTTGTCCCAGTAGCTATCTATAGCTATTATAGTAATTATTTCAGCACTTACTCCGGTAAACATCTCAGTGCTCATCTCAGTAGTTATTCCAGTAATTATCTCAGTAGTTATCTCAGTATTTATCCAAGTACTTATCCCAATAACCATCTCAGTACTTACTCCAGTAGTGATCTCAATAGTTATATCAGTAATTACATCAGTAATTATGTCAGTAGTTATCTCAGTAGTTACACCAGTCGTGGTCATAGCGTAGTTATCCCAGTAATTATCTCCTCAGTGATCTCAATATTTTATTAGTAGTAATTTCAGTAGTAATTTAAATAAAATAATAATAATAATAATAATAATTATTATTATTATTATTAGCAGTAGTGGTATTACTGGAACTTCTCAGATAGTTATCCCAGAGATAATTAACGAGATAATTTTATTAATATTAAATATAGAGGTAATAATAGAGGGTGAGATAAGTACTGTACTACTTCCAAAGCATATGGAATAATTATTGGGATATTTTTTGGGATAACCAGGATAATAATACTGGATAATACTGGAACTTCTCAGTAGTGCACATTATTCTAATACTTATAGTACCACCAGTTGCTCACTGATTATAGCCATTATTGCAATTTTCCTTTTTTTTGTCTCAATCTATCTTTCGTGTCTTTATGAACCTCGTGTCTTACTCCCCAGGTGCTGGTCTCGGTGTTGCTGGTCCTGCTGGAAAGCCTGGAGGTGTGTGTGTGTGTGTGTGTGTGTGTGTGTGTGTGTAGCGATCCCATTCTCTGTGCCATATTTATTACGTAAATAATTTCTCTTCATTAAATCTTTTCCTGTGTATTATTCTGTAGTTGCTGGTGTTCCTGGGAGCCGTGGCTATGCAGGAGGAAAGCCTGGTAAAGCAGCGAGTAAGGGTTACGAGTCCTTAAAAGAGCCTTTTTTGTGAAGCTGTACTGGTTTATTTCCCTGTGTAATGTTCTCCATGTTCTCTGTTTCCCACAGCTGGGCGTTATCTTGGAGGTGAGTTGACGTCGTTGGACTTGTCATGATGATGGTGGTGGTGGTGGTGAAGGTCCAAGTGAAATATGTTTATTAGGAATGATGTATTCGCGTTGTTTTCCCTCAGGATTAATGTACTTACCCAGAGGTGGACTGAAGCAAGGATACGGAGCTGCTCTGGGAGGATACGGTAGTCAAAATAAAAATTAAATACATCAGACACTGTATGCACGCTAGTATCTAGTGTCGTCTGTTTCATATCCTGTACACATTCAAACTTTAAAAAACGCCCTTTGTTGGTCCGGCTGTTTCTAGGTGCCACTCCTGGAGTGGGACTGGGACTCGGGAACGGCCTGGGAGCACGAGGTGAGAGAGCACTTGTTGATTTTGGGGTCCATTTTTGGGGTTTCAGACAAATTTATTAATTCACTGTCTGATTTTTTTTTTTTCCCAAGGATACACCAATGGCTACAGATATCAGCCAGGTGAGTGTGCTGTCTCTCATATAAAAACATATTTCCCAAATATCGTTTTGTTCAGGAGTTTCTCAATTAATCTTATTAAAAGAAAACTCAAATCATTTTTTTTTAATTTATTAAAAAATGAAATGTTATACTTTTTAGTTACATTTGTAGTTGTAGAACATTTGCAAAACAAGTTTGCTTTCATTAAAGCAGCTATAAACACTTGTTCCCTCACAGCCTCTCTTTTTTTTTCTCTCTCTTGAAATTAGTGACAAAAAAAAAAAATCGCAGGTTGTTACATCATGTTAGAGAGAAACCGCAAAGAAACGTAAACTCCTCTGTCCTGAAGATTTTGGAAAACTTTTTTTTTAAATTACAGCTTTACCTCTGACTGTTCAGAAGAATTCAGAAGTGATCTGGCATAACGTTGTGGATGCATGCTTATTTATTTACTTCCCGCTCACATTCGAGATCGTAATCATGTTTTACATTTTTTTTAGGTTATGGTGCTGGTGTTTATCCTGGTGCTGCACGTGGTGAGTTAATAACTTTATTACTTTATTCTCATCGCGTATGAGTGTGAGAAATTTCTGATTTAAATCTCAGAGTGTGAGCGATACTTTGACGCTCGTCTAAAATCCACCAGTAGGAGGACAGCAAGCTCACAGGTCAGCTACACATCCGGTAGTGGTGACGGCATTAAAAGAAACATGCAAACGGACAGAATCAAATCTCCTTATTACTTCAAGCTCGCTTTGAGGAACGTTTATGTTTACGTGAGTCCGTTTTTCAGATCACGCTGATGGCAGGTCTATCACAGATCACTCTTCATCGTGTAATCTGACAGTTGGTCAGCCCAGATTTTTGGGATCTAGTAGAGTGTGACAAGTAATAATCTTAAAAGACTGCTGTCTACAACTGGCTTTTGTAATAAATTTGTTCATAAATTCACATCTTTTCCTCACGTTTCCTGTGAACCTGAACGTTCTGCAAAGATCTCGGAGCAAATTTTATAGAGTCACCATGAAAGACAAAAAAAAGTCTTTATTAAAAATTAATATCGCTGTGTGAAACACACTCCATCTTTCTCCGTACGGTACACACTGTATGGTGATTGCAGTTCTTCAGAAATGGTGTTTGTAGGTAACAGTACCTGTGTGTGCCATCGGTAGGTGCTGCAGGAGGAGGCACACCTACAGGAAGCGGCACTAAAGCCTCCAAACCGGGTAAAAAGAAAAGAAAAAAAAGAGCCTGTGCATCCTTTTTGTCTCTGGTCTTTTTCTCTGTGATGTTTGTCTATAAAGAGTCCTAACCACACCTCGCCTTTACTGCATGCAGCACCTCCAATCACAAATCACATCACCTTGGTTTAAACAGAAGCCGACACTCGCTTTTGTCTGCAGGTGTGTGTGTGTGTGGGGAAAAAAAGGTGTGTGTCTTTTTGAATCGCACTCACATTTGCATTTTTTGTTCAAGCACAAGCCTTTGATCCTCCTCTGAACCCCAGGCACCAGTCTTTCCAACGTTCTCCATGAAACAGATTAACAAAAATAAATAAATAAAAAGCACTGGTGTGTTGCTCCTGTGTGTTATCGCTAGAGAAGCTTCCCACCGGGTCACGCTGCTGTTCGTTGGAGAACGTTGGATCAGTGTGTCTTCGTCTTTTAAGCCACATCACTTCAGCATTTAATCCAAACTACAGTGATGTTTTTTTTTTTTTTCCACAGAAGTGCATGACAGCATCCTGTGCGTGTCTTCTGTGTCTCTGTGCTTCTTTATCAGAAGCGGCGTGAAAAACACTCCATCAAAAGCATGAAAATGAGTTCGTTGTAAATATCGTAATGTAAAAGAATATTGTATTACGTGTTTGTGATATTCAGGATATGGTGCAGGACAAGTGTCACCTCCTGGACCAGGGTTTACAAGCAACGGTAAATCTACACCCGCACGACTTTTACGTCATTTATCTCCTTTATGCATCATGTATGAAGTTCTCTTGCGTACTTAGTGTCACCTTTTTTTTTTTTTTTTTATATAAATGTGTCACTTGCATGCTTTTAGAAAGTGACATTGAGAAAAACTCATTTAAAATGCAGCTCAAAAAAGAGAAAGAAACAAAAGATCAAAACGAAAATAGTAAAATAGACAGATAATTAAAATACAATAAATAATAGTAGATGCAGGAAAAAAAAGAAAATAATGTATAATATAAAAATATATCATTTAAATTAAATTTTTGAAATAAAAAATGGTACAAATGAAATAAATTATTTATTTTAGTTATTTTATTAATAATTAAAATGATTTAAAATGAATGTAAATGTAAGATGCAAGTAATAAAAGCTTACTTAAATGTAGTAATTTGTTAAAGATCTTTGTGGAATAAAATAAAATGAAATAAATAAAAAAAAAAGCTGCTTCACGTCTTTCTAAGTTCAGTGCATTGAACATGGAGGAAGCTGAAGCACGAGATGATAAACGATTAGAAATGATTCGGAACACCGTTTATCATTCAGTCAGAGATGCTGTAGTGCTACGAGTTTTATAAATTAGTACTAAAAATGTGAGTAAATTCTAAAGGTTGTGTGTTAATATCCTCACTGTGCATTATGAACATGTTGTAGCTTGTTGTAGCTTGTTGTAGCTTGTTGTAGCTTGTTGTAGCTTGTTGTAGCTGTAGGCCGTCCTGAGAGCGATGCATTACAATAGTCAAAGTGAGAAAACAACAAAAGTCAAACTGTTCTCAAATCATTGGGCTAAAACGGTGTTGTGGTGTTTAGGATTGGGCCCAGGATTGGTCAGGCCCAACGGACAGGGCACAAAGCCGTCTAAAGCTGGTAAAGTTCTCACTCCTTCTTCACATAACCATAATCATGAAATATTTTTATATCTCCATCCTGTATTTGTGCACAATTAAAGACACCATGATACCAAGAAACTCCTTCCTACTATAAACCTTCCATACTGTGGAAGTATTCTCTCTAAACATTATTCTTCTCTCTCCATGTTGTCTTGGCTTGAGGACCAAAGTTTTGGACCATTTTGGTGATACTTAAAAATATTTGTTCCTTTTTTTTTTGTTTTTTTTTGTCCTTTGAGGAATTCTTGGGTCTGGGATCAATACAATTTCAACAGGATCTCTTTTTTTCGGCTTTTGTTCCACCTTGCTTGGGTTCCATTTTCTCTCAGTCTTCAAGTCAAGAAAAATCAGAGTACCGCCATCTCCTGAGGAAGAACCACTGATTCTGAATGTCTTGGTGCTGCTTTAACTCAGTGACTCTTTGTGGGTCATGATTTGGAGAGGTTTTGGTCTGTTTGTCCTTGTGGTTAGAAAGAGAAGCTTAACGCGGTTGTAATCAAACCCTGAAATGAGAACATCAGTCTTAACACTGAGCTGCTGGAGGTCTTCAAAATTTCTGTGTTGCTCAAGATTGTAGACCCTAAAGATTTGTAGGTCTTCAAAGGAGGAACCATTCATTCATGGTAGTGGTGGATCTGGAGTCTATCTCAGGAACGCTGAGTGTGAGGCAGGAATACACAGGTCATGTAGAGTTTTGGAGTCAATCCATCTGGTATGTTTGTGGGAGGTGGCAGGAACCCAGAGAACATGGAGGAAACCCACACAGACAGTAACCCGAGTTCAGGGTTGAACCAGGGGCTCTGGAGCTGTGAGGGATCAGGTAGAAGCACACGTGCTGAAGATCTTGGTGAGAAGATCTTGTATGGATTCACAAAGCAACATCTACACCTAGAACCCTAAAGCATTATTTGGTTTGTCTCTCAGAGAGAACTTTTAAAGATTCTATGCAGGGCCGTACACCAGAGGTTTTGAGAGATGATGCTAAGTAGAATATTCGGAAACAAAGAATCTTCAATGATCCAAAGAACACTTGTGGACCAGAAGATTTGTGGATCTCCAGTGGAAGACCTACTGATGCTGAAACTCTTGGTTAGAAGATCACAAGCCAAACTGTTAGGACCAAAGTCTTGGCTGGGAACATCTACAGGCTCCACCTTAGAACCTGAAAGCATGTATGTTTCCCTGTCTGAGAGGATTCCAAGTAGAATCTTAGGAAGAACCCTTATCAATCTAAGGAACCCTTGAGGAACTTTTATTTTTGAATAAAATTTGGATGGATTGGTAGACTAGTCTAGAAAGAAAACAAGTCTTGAACATCCTGTGAAAAGTTTTTGACGTAACGTTGTTCCGTTCCTTGTGGGACAAAAATGGTTCTTAATGTGTCCGTTCTGCATAAAACAGGATGTCAGAAGTCCTGGTTCTATGATGTCCTATGTGTTTATTCTCCTGGTCCTTCTGTACTTTGAGCTGAAAGTCATGGTCTTGTGGTTTCATGGATTCCATCAGCAGTCACCAGGTGGCAGACGAAATGAAGTCTACACCCAGGGTAACTTGTGCTTGTGGGATTGTGGGATCTGTAACTCGTTTACTTTTCACATATTCAGTCGATTATCCACTTTTTTGCTCATTTCTCGCAGTGAAAACTTCTTTTGGATGAATGAAACGCATCTAAACGTTTCGCTTTTGTAAACATTGTGTTTTCTGGTTCATTTCTGTTTGGCTCACATTTTTCGTTGCATTTTGTTCTTCATTGTTCTTCTACAATAACAGCATCATTATAATGTAGTATAATTAAATATTTGTGTATAATGTGTGTGAAAATGTGCGTCTGTGCATTTTGGCTCCCAATACAAACCATGTCCTGTTGGTGAATGTGTGTGTGTGTGTGTGTGTGTGTGTGTGTATGTGTATGTGTATGTGTGTGTGTGTGTGTGTGTGTGTGTGTGTAGGTAATGGGGTTGGAGGAGGATTGCCCATTGTACAGGGACAGAAAGGCAATGGTAAACCGTTTCCACCTCTGTTTTCATTTATACAACTCTGAGCTTTAATATTAAGAAGCTCTTACTTTTGGAAGCGTAGTGCAGTATTTAATAAGATGTAGGCGTGATGAAATGGTATGTTGCAGGCGTGACTGTGATGCTGCTGAGTTAAATGTGTTAGTGATGTGAGTGGTAACTGTTGTTGTGGTCTTCAGGAATTGGTCCAACCCCAGGAGTACCAAACGGACACGGTGCTCTGAGTAACGGTAACGCTCTGCTGTCTGTGTGTGAGAATGTATAGATCAGTATTTACTCAGCTGTAGTCATTTGTGATTGGAGTGTAGCTCAGTTTGGTGATTTTCCTGCACACATGACTGACTCGAGGAGGGAAATCACCAAACCTTCACAAAACTGAACTTCAGACATTCAGGAAAGAGCGCAAGAAAGCAAAGCAAAGCAAAGCAAGAAAGAAAGAAAGAAAGACAGACAGACAGACAGACAGACAGACAGACAGACAGACAGGAAGGAAGGTGAAAGAAAAGCGGAATGTGAGCAAAGCAGAAAGAAAGAAAAAAGTTTGGGATGGAGACAAAGAGAGACATGAAACAGGAAAAAAGACAAAGAAAAAGGACAACAAGAGTGAGTAAAGAAAAATAAATGCAGGAAGAAAGGGAGAAAAACAATGGCAAGAAAATAAAAAAACAGCAATAGGGAAAGAAGTAGTGGAAGAAAAAAGAAAGAAGGAAGGAAGAAAGGCGAGAGAAATTAAGATTGAAAAATAATAAAGAAAGAGAAGGATTTAAAAAAAGGGAGAGGAGATGAATGTGAGCAAAGCAGAGAGAAAAAAATAAATTTGAAAAATCAGCCTCAGATATAAAAAAAACCATATACATACAAACCCAAAGTAGATGTCTTAATTCTCCTTGAAAAACACTTTTCACAATTAAATAAATTAATTAATAATTTCATAATTATTCACAATTAGCATATTTCTCTGTAGGTTACCGTCCAGGACCAGTAATATCCAACGGAGGTAAAAATCACAGCTTAAAACTCTCACATCTTGTTTCTTTTGTAGACAAAAAGGACTTTATTAGCAATATATGTATAAAGTTACATTTTTCTGGACTATTTTGAAGAAGAAAAATGAAAAAAGGGAAATGAAGTAAACAAAAAAAATGTTTTAATTAAAAAGGAGAAGAAAAGGGGGAATATAATGTGCATGTGTGAGCAGAAATACAGTTTGAATAGATGGGAGAGATTTAACAATTTAAAGGAGAGGATAATTCTAGAGAGTGAAAGATCATGAGTATCATAAATGATGAGTTAGACGAGTAATCTGGCATCACAGTTTATTGGTATTTAAATGTGATTGTGTTATAAAACCCGTGTGGTGGTGTGTGTTAGGGTTCGGTCCTGGAGCAGGAGCAGGACGCAATGGGAAGGGAGTTAAAGGAAATGGTAAACCTGCATGCCTGTGCTCTACACGTTGTTATTTTATATATTTTATATTGTCATTTATTTTAGTTTTGTTGTTGTTGTATATTTGCAGTGTTCAGTCCGAGCGATTGCACTGTGCTTCACCATTAACTAACAATCTGGTGTGTAGGTTATGGCCCACGGCCAGTCTCTAATGGAGTGTCTAATGGACTTAATGGAGTGCCTAATGGAGTGTCTAATGGAGATTTAAGTAACGGTAATGCAGATTTTCCATTCCGTTAAATAATTCTAATGACTAGTCAGTTCTGAGCGATCAGGCTGACTGACTGCATCAAGCAGAGAGAAATAACGCTAAAACTCCCATCACAGTGTCATCACTTCATTATCCTTCCACTTTTAAATATGGTGCTAAAGAAATGATGGCTGCTTATCACTGAAATACAGATCAGAAAGGTAGGAAGAAGTAGCGTGGGATAGAGTAGTGCAGGAGAGGGATAGAGTAGTGCAGGAGAGGGATAGAGTAGTGTGGGATGTGGGATAGAGTAGTGTAGGAGAGGGATAGAGTAGTGTAGGAGAGGGATAGAGTAGTGTAGGAGAGGGATAGAGTAGTGCAGGAGAGGGATAGAGTAGTGTGGGATGTGGGATAGAGTAGTGCAGGAGAGGGATAGAGTAGTGTAGGAGAGGGATAGAGTAGTGCAGGAGAGGGATAGAGTAGTGTAGGAGAGGGATAGAGTAGTGCAGGAGAGGGATAGAGTAGTG
>CM074986.1:796291-807613 GCA_037576825.1 Pangasius krempfi
GGATAGAGTAATCTGGGATGTGGGATAGAGTAGTGTGGGATGTGGGATAGAGTAGTGTGGGATGTGGGATAGAGTAGTATGGGATGTGGGATAGAGTAGTGTGGGATAGAGTAGTGTGGGATGTGGGATAGAGTAGTGTGGGATGTGGGATAGAGTAGAATGCGGGATAGAGTAATGTGGGATGTGGGATAGAGTAGTGTGGGATGTGGGATAGTGTGTGAGTGTTTTTGTGTCAGTAAGGTTTTGAACTGATTGTTCTCTGTATGGTGTAGGAGGAGCTGCGTCCCATGGAAACGGTGCCAAAACGACTAAACCTGGAGGTAAAACCTCCACTGTAAAGTGTGACGAGCTGTCGGGTCGAACGCATGGCAACCGAGGGTGGAGTTTTTAACATCCTAAATCAAGCACAGCCATCAGGAAACACGACCTGATCTGTGTTAATGATAGAGGATTTAGAGCTCTTAAAACCCACCTACACCTGCAACTACACCTGCAACTACACCTTCAACCACACCTGCACCTTACATCTACAGCAACACCTGCAACTGAATCCAGATCTACAAGTACACCTGCACCTGCATCTACACCTTTGACTACACCTGCACACGCATCTGCAAATACATGCCTCTACACTTACTGCAAAAACACTGGCACTTAGACTTGGGCTTACATCATCATCTACACTTATACCTACACAAACACCTGCACCTACACCTACACCTGGAAGTACACTTACACATACATATACACCTACAACTGCAACTACAATTGCACCCAAGCTTGCATGTACATCTACAACTGCAAATGCACCAACACCCAAACTTACACCTGTACCTCAACCTGCACACACACACCGGAACCTACACTTGTGAATACACCAACACCCAAACCTATACCTGCACCTGTACCTGCACCTGTACCTGCACCTGTACCTGCACCTGCACCTGAAACTACATCTGCTCTTGTGGATCCACCGCTTCTGCACAAAAACTGAACCAAATAAACCTTCATCCTACCTCCTGTTTGCTTTTCACATTTCATATCATGGTCACGTGTGTGCATTCAGCATGTCGTACACCTTTGGGTTTTTTTTTCCGGTCAAGCTCACTGATGTGTAGCATGTTTGGGTGAAGTGTAGATAATTTTGCCCCACAGGATGTTCCGAGTGAGGTATAAGGAATTGATATGTAGGTGGTTAAAATTCTCGGGACCATCCTCTGTGGTAACATCATCTACACCACACCATGCTGTTTTGCTCCACAGGCCCCCGACTGATCACGGCAACAAACAAGGCACTAATTTCTTATTTAATTTCATAACATCAGTGTGTTTTACATGCTGTGTGATTGTGTGTGACAGGGTACGGCCCCGGCCCCGGTGTGTATCCTGGAGCAGGGCTGGCTAATGGCTACGGAGTGGGTACGTACCTGTTCAACTGATGATAAACAGATTAAAAGATTTTTGTCATTGTTGATATGGTGAAGTTTTCTGTAAGGAGATGTTTCTTTAACATTTATGGAAGGAGTCTCCAGTGTCGGCGCTTTGTAATAGTCAGAGGTAAAGCTGTAACCTTAAGATTTTTCATATTTGCATATTTTTCAGAAATGCATGTGTATTAGCCTGAGGGGAAAAAAGAGAAAATGTGAAGAGAATTAAGAGGTGTGTGTGTGTGTGTGTGTGTGTGTGTGTGTGTGTGTGTGTGTGTGTGTGTTGTATGACATATATACGGGAGTGTCCATCCTGAGTAGTACTTTTCTTGTCACATAAGTGAGAACATGAACTAACTCGTTTCATGGAACATAACTATAAATGGATAAAATGTACGACGTTATTTATTAAATATTAAAATATAATAGTTGGTAAAGTGCTGTGGTACAAGAGGAATAAAACACATTGGGATGTGCTATTATAGGACAATAATATTAAGTCCCCGGCACTGATTATTTCGCTATAACTGCATGCCTTGTCACGCTTTATTCCTTACTTAACTTTATTTATTAACGATATTCTAAACATCCAATCCACTTCATACCTCACCAGTTTGTACGAACACCAACCAATCATCTGTGTGCAAGAAAAAATGATTAGTCTCACTCTTCATATAGTCAGTTCATTTTAACATAAATAATAAAAGAACCTGCTCTCATCTCAAAAAATGTAAGTAGAACTTCAAACAAGTGATGCAGTTGGACTTGGTTATGATTTTAGCACAAGGTCTCACTTAATGTTTTCACTTAAGCGTCATTTCTGTACACTTTTCTATCATGTTTTTCCCCCTGAATTTTTTGTAATGAACACTTCTTATGTTGTGGTTCAGGTCTTGGTCCAGGCGCATACCCGCAGACTGGTCGAGTGGGCAAACAGGCTGGTAAAGACATTTCCTTTTTTTTAAAAAAAAAATCTTATGTTGATTTTTTCCTTCTGTGCTCTAGACTTTAAACTGAAATTTAAGCAGCCTAGGATGAGTTCGTTTTTTTTTTCAGTGCTTAAATCTTAACAAATATCTCTCTCCAGCACTCACCTTTTTTAACATATGGAAAAAAAAAATCTAAATCCAAACTCTGAGAGTTTCATCAGACAGTAAAGCTGCGTCCCAAACCGCATACTATGACTTATACATGTCATGTCGCATAATGCTTCTTTTAAACACACCTTATGATGACATGTATAGGACGTAGCCATACACATATGGTTTCTCAGACTGTATTTAAATTTTGTAAAACCTTTATAACACTTAGTAGTGCATTATGCCAGGCCATTACAGACCTTAATTGTACCTTAATTAATTCTAAAAAATCTTCTAAATGTAATAACTGTTGTGTCAGGTGACATAACCCCGATAAACAATCCGTACCGTTGTTTTCTCAAACTACACTCAACTCATCATGTTTATAAAGCGTTATAGCATTTTGTGAGGTTATCACAGACATTAATTGAAGTGTTGTTAGTTTTAAAAACTCTTTACAGGTTTTATATAAAGTGAGAAAATCAAAGTAGTATTTTCTGTGAATCCTGTATACATAACATGTTTTAGAGCTTACGAAAAAGTTATAATGTGCAAAGGTCATACGCATCATGACCTATGAATACATTCATTACCTGCTATAATGCATTCATTATGCATTATTCACATTATTACAATAATTTATCAAAAAGCATTACAGTTTATAGCAATGTTCTTAATCCGTTTATAAATTGTTAACAGAATGCATTATAAGCACTGTTTATAACACATCACAACAATGCCAAAGAAACTGTGGCCCACTATAATACCTTATAAATGCTTTCTAACATGATATGAATATGTTTATAGCTCATTATAACTCTGACCTTCATAGAAAGTGTTGCCGCAGTAGTCTTAGAATGTGTTATTAGCTCCAGAGAGAACCGACACAAACATTTATAGTAGTGCATTTCAGCATTACACCAGTTTGTGCTGAAAAATAAAATAAAAATATAAATAAAACTGAAAATGTATATTGATAGACAAGTGAGAATTCTAAAGGCATAAAGGGTTTATCATCATGCCTGACGTTTCTGCATATAAATTCTGTGAAAGTTTTAGAGCGTTAATGACACTCTGCTGTGGCCGGATCTGTGTACGTTCATTAACACTGTATATACTTTTGGTGCCATTGGTCAGAGTTTACTGATAATGCAGCAGGATGTAGTGTCGTGCGCAAGGTGTGATTCGTCTTTTATAAACCACTAATGGAAACAGTGACTAATTTCTACTTAAACACTGACTTAAAAAAACAAACAAACTGTGGTCTGTGGGAGTAGCTGAAACGAAGACATGTGGTTTTATTCAACTGGTTCACATACAAAGTGTTGAGTCAGCATTTTGAAGCTTACAAGCGCTTTATATACATGCTTTTGACTTGATAATATTCACATACTGCACCAGTAACACTTCTTATGTCTAAGTAGTTATAGTTACATGCATAACACTTTGTGCTTATGAACATGTGCGTTCATAATGTCATGGGTCATAATGCTTTATAATATACATTTCTAAGCTATCTGCTCTAGTCGAGTATGTTTTACTGCATGTTATAATGCATTTGGCTTCTCAAAATTTTTAAGGGGTTAAATGTGCATTATACCAGCCCACTACAAGATTTAGTAAACATGTGGAGGCTTATAAGCAGTTTATGTATGTGCTCTTAGCTTATATAGTTTACATATAGCACCAGTGACACTTCTTATGCCTATAAGCTTATATGAGTGCTCTTAAGTCGTTATAGGTACATGCACAACACTTTGTTTATGAGCATGTGACTTCATAATGTCACATCACATGTTCATAAATCTGCTAAGATAAGTTATAATGCATCATAATATACACAGTTGGCATCTCAAATTTAGGAGTTAAACATTTATGACACATAATAGAGCATTATACCTGGTCATTGAAAGCATTAAGTGAATTGTGCTTTTTTTAAAAAACATATTTTAAATGGGATTGAAATTATAATACATTATAAAGCGTTATAAGGCTTTATGTGAAGTGAATAATTACAGTAACACTTCCTGTCAATCCTGTATTCATAACATGTTATGCATAACAAAATACCTTATAATGCCAAATATAAATATCATTGCCCATAAGTAGTTATAGTTGCATGCACACATAACTCTTTATAAAGCACTGATCAGTGGCTGTATAATGTCGACTGACATAACGCTCTTTCATATATGCTTATAAGAACAGATGCTATAGCACATATACATGTACTATATAAAGAGTTATGTGTGTATACTATAACTATTTATGAAGTATATGTATATTATTTTATAGCGTCAGATGGCAATGTTCAAAAGTACATTGTAGACACTATAACACTATGTCACTGATATAACATCTGTACCATATGTTATAATGCTTTACAGCAAAAAGCTTTGGTTTCTCAAATTGTACGCAACTTGCATGTTTATAAACATATATAAAGTATTACAGCACGTTATTTAAGCCACAGTGTTTAAGCGAAATGTGGTTAGTTTTAAAAGTTATTATAGAACCTCTCATACCGCAAATAACAGAGGCTTGACCCACTTATCCCAATTCCGCACATCAGTGTGAACGAACTTAAGAATCATAGTTTTAAGTGTTTGATTAAAGCGTTTGACCAGCCCATCCGTCTGCAGATGGTAAACACTAGTGCAAATCGATTTAATCCCCAGTAATCCGTACAGTTCGTGAAGTGTCCATGGCGTATTGCCCTGGTCAGTCAGGATCTCTTTAGGGATCCCGATTTGCGACATAACATGGAAGTGTGTGTGTCTGCAACTTCTTTCGACGGGGGTCTCAATTAATGGTGATGGGCGCAATGGCGCTTTTGGGGGCGGCTGGCGGATTCACCAGCTGCCATTGCGCCATGACCGCAGACCACCTGCAAACATCACCGCAGATGCCAGGCCAATAAAAAAACGAGCCTTTAGATGGTTTAGTGTCTTATCCTGCCCCAAATGCCCAGCCATGGGATTATTAAGTTCCCTACAGCTTTTTGGACTCAACAACTGGGTCATCTCTTCCTTAGTTTGAGTGTCCTGCATCATTACAATATAACTTATCCTTGATAAATATTAGGCTGAAATTGCTGACCATCGATTACTCTCACTTGATCGAAGGCGTCTTCATGGTCTCATCGTGTGATTGTTTCAAGGGGAAATCCCCGATGGGAAATCCCTGCCAAGGGTGGAGGGGAGGAGCCCTCCCCTCCCTCTGTGTCCCTCTGATGTGGAGCTGACTTCGACGGCCCAGGCAACACCACCCCAGCCAACGCTGTACACATTCCACACTGTGTCTCGCTACTGCAGGACCCATCCACAAACATTTCCCTCACTAATGCATGAAACCCTGGCCAATTTGTCCCAAGAATTAGTGGATGAGTGAGGCGAGGACTAACCGCTGCCTCCACTCTATGCTTTTTCCCCCTGAATATAATACTGACTGGACCAACGGATATTTGTGAACATTCCTGTGCACACACGTCACCTTTACCAATCATGCATTCCCCAATGCCCATTGAATCAGGCTTTGATGGACGGTGGTCTGGTTACACCCCACCAAGGCCTCACTGACACGGAGTGCGTTCCTCCTCAGTTGGGGGAGGCCTGCGACGTGTCAGGAATCCGGATCATTATTCCTTCTTCCATGAAGAAATACTGATCCTGGAAAAATACCCGGCTTCCCTGCTGCGCCTGCAGACCTGCCTGGGCTTTGCCCTGGTCCTGGTGGGTGCAGAAGGTTCTATCTTTGTAGAGAGAGCGTGACTTAGAGGAGACATCAGAGGTGAAGGAGCTGGGGGAGGAATAACAGGGAGGAAACTGGGGTCTCTGCATCTCGGTCCTGGGGATCTCGAACTTGGGGTGTAGTAGGAGCGGGACAGGGAGGGATCGAGAAAAAAGGTAATATCTGGACCAGGAACCGACACCAAGTGATCCTTCACCAGCTGCACAGCTTCGTCCAGGGACATGGGCAAGTGGCACTGGACCCGCTTCTCCGTTCCTATCAGGAGTCGAGCGACAAACTGTTCCAGTACCACCAGCTCGATGAGCTGTTCTGCATCCTGCTCCTCTGCCATCAATCCCTGGTGACAGGGCTCCTTCAGCTGCTGCACGTAGGTGAAGGGGCAGCCGATCTCCATCAACCAGAAGTATCAGCGGTGCTCCTCAGTTGTCTGGCCAACACGCTGCAGAACTGCCCTCTTGACGCTGGAATACTCCAGCTGTGTCTGTGGCGGCAGCTGCTGGGCGGCGAGCTGGGCTTCCCCCGATAGCAAGGAGAGGAGTCGCAGAGCCCATTCCTCCTCCTCCTCCTTTCAAGTTCAAGTTCACGCTTCTTGGTGTGTGTACCTGTGTGGGTCTCGCCAGCTTTGCCAAGCAGTCTCACACTCTGTCTCTCTCTCACTCATGGGTTATGGGAGTTACTGAAAGCACAAACAGACACAAATAAATAGACTGCCGGTAATCAGACACAGTTGAGAATCATCCCGCGTTACCTGCTCTCTGTCCACAGATGACACTTGACCCTGCCCCCGTCGCTACAGTTATACATTACAAAGCCTTATAACCAGCTCTTGAATGGCTTTATGTGAGAAAATCTCATCTAACTAGTCATTCACAAACATGTCAAAAATTAAGCATTTTATTTAAAACAAAAGACAAAAAAATGAGGCATTGTAAGATTTACTGAAGTGAAACTCATGAAGCTACGCTATGAACGGATTATAATGTGTTATGTAACCTGGTATTACAAAGTCATATGAGCGTGCTTTATAAGGTGTTCTGCATGTAACTCTAGCAAACTTATGAGCAATTATACACCCTTATGCTGAACATCTTTAAAGTATTGTGTGTGCTATATGAATATGAATGTTATGAATGCACTTAAGATGCATTATGAATGCACAGGAAGTGTTACAGATTTACACTACAATCACAAAGCGGCGTTAACTGCTTGGTGTACGTGTACAGCCTAAATGCATTTCTCAAGACAGCTCAGAGACATCTGCATGAGACATTATAAATAGTAATGTGACTAAGCCACACCCCTCCCGCTCCCCCCTCCTCTCCCTCCCCCCTCCTCTCCCCAGGCTTCGGCAGTGTATATGGCATTAATGGATATGGCGATGGCTATGGAGCTGGTGAGTCTGATTGTGGCTTTATAACGCTCGCTCCTGTCATGGTACTAACACGCAGACATAATTATAATCGAGTGAGAATTATAATTACGTCACAGACCTGGAACCAAAGCTGGTAAGATCTAACCCAGAATTTCCTTAAAATTTAGAGTTTTCTCATTTTTCTAGTGAGATTCCACCTGAAACAAACCTACATAAATCTTTATAAAGTCTCATTCCAACAGCTAAAGGTAATGGCCAACGTTCTGAACGTAAAGGCTGCTTTGGTCAGTTTCAGTGTTAAGCTGATATAACATTGGAGGCTTCTGTTGACATGACACTATACATTACAACGTCATGACAGTTGACTTTGCAGCTTAGAAAGCTCCTGCTCTGTCCATGTCGTATAATAGAGATGAGAGACATAACAGTGACATAATGACATGTCAGGAAAAACCTACGTCGCCTAAAGTTGACAAGAGAAGTCTTTATGGCTTTATTTTATTTCTCACAGTAAGCCTTTACAGTTTTCATGATGCGTTTACGTAGGTGTCAGAAAGCCTTATACACGCTGCCCTTTTGTAAAATGTTCCCTAACCATAATATTTTCAATAGAGTTAAAGTTTTCGGGATCAGTTCATTTGACTTTATACAGTGTGTTTGTGGGGAGAAAAAAAAAAAAAAAGAATCAATTAAAAAACCTGTGTAAAGTACATGTGGGGTGTGTGTGTGTGTGTGTGTGTGTGTGGTGTGCAGGTTTGGGAGCCGGAGGTTATGGAGTTCCAGGACTGGGACTGACCACTGGACTTGGAGCTGGACTTGGAGCTGGACTTGGAGCTGGACTTGGAGCTGGACTTGGAGGTGGACTTGGAGCTGGACTTGGAGCTGGACTAACCTCTGAGGCCAAGACTGCGAAATACGGTAAGATGTATAGACTTCATCTGGGGCTGAGAGATATGATTAAAATATTATATCATGATATTTGAAGGCTGTTTCTATAATACACAATACATAACACAATACAGGTTTGCTAATAAACTGCTGGTGTCGAATAAAAAAAAAAAAACAGTTAAAAATGTGTTCAATGATACTTTTACTGAACGTCTACAGAAATAAATTGACACTGAAAAGGAAAAAGGGAAATTTGTATGTAAAATTTTACAGTTTTGAAGATTTTAAAGATTCAAAGCAGTAAAAGACTAACATCAACTCATCTTCTTCCAGAGTTTCTAATTGTTGTTGTTTTTTTTTTTTAAATTTAAATGATATCATGATACAGTAGCTTAGAAAAGTGTATTGTGTGAGAATTTATCACAATATCGATGTTATACCTTCATATCACCCAGCCCTACCTTCTACCTGTTGCCACTCGTAGTGATTTCCGCAGTTTGGCAAGTTTTGGACAGTCCACAAACCTTTAACAAACCGTCTGTCAAAAATATGTCATAAGTAAAGACTAAAACACGATGGGGCATGCTGTTACAGGAAAATAATCAACGACGAGGAGGTGTGATGTGAGATGTGAACACGATGGGGCATGCTGTTACAGGAAAATAATCAACGACGAGGAGGTGTGATGTGAAACGCGGTCGCTGTCACCACACTGAAGATTATTTTCTAATAAATGTCCTGAAGTGTTTAATTCCTTTTATCAACGATAACAATTTTTTTTTATTTATTAAGGAACAACACGGCATAGTTTTTTTTCATGAAGTTAATAAAAAGAGCAGCTTTTTACATCATGTTACTGAGAAACCACAAAGAAGCGTAAACTCCTCTGTCCAGCAGATGACAGAAAACTTACGACGTTACGGCTTCACCTCTGACTGATACAAAGCGCTGACACTGGAGACTCCTTCCATAAATGTTAAATAAACGTCTCCTAACAGATCAACGATTACACGTGCTTTTTAAAATCCGTTTATGTGGAGCGTCCGCCTTATAGGTCCCTGTGAATGAGCTGTTACTATAGAAACGATAACATATTAGAACGAACACGATAACACAAACCTGTGATTTGCCGTTGCACTACTGTCACAGCCGTGTGTGTGTGTGTGTGTGTGTGTGTGTGTGTGTGTGTGTGTGTGTGTGGGAAGGAGGACGCGGGAGACAGATGGACCAGATGGACTTTAACAGAGTTTCAGGGCTCACGATATTTTTCTCCACAAGCGTTTTTCACAACTTGACAAAAAATAAAAATAAAACACAGCCTCAATATTTCGGCGCTTTCACCTCATTCAAGTTCAACTTCAATTTTCAAGCTCACGCTCCATGCGTGTGTGTGTGCGTGTGTGTGTTGTGTGTGTGTGTGTATGTGTATTGTGTGCAAATTCCGCCAGCTCTTCCTCTCTCTCTCTCTCTCTGTTTCTGGTTCACGCCATTCACTGAAAGGATTAAACAAAGCACATATAAATACACTAGCAGTGATATCATACAGGTGAGAATCATCATGTGTTACCTGCAGGTTCACCCCGCCTCCTTTCTGTTCAAAGCTGACACTCGACTCCGCCCCCGCTGCCACGGTCTTATGTAAGTTGTAAGTTCTATGGCTAATCCTGTTTTTTGTCTGCAGGTGGCGCTGGTCCGGGTGCGGTGATCGGCACTGCTGCAGGTCAGCCCGTGGTTTCTGCTGGTCTCGGCACTGCAGGCAAAACAGGAGGTTATGGTGGAGCGCCTTACGTGGGACAGCCAGGTGGCTTCGGAGCCGACGCTAGCCTCGGTAAATACACAAGGTTATGGTAGAGCAGTTTAGGTGTGTGTGTGTGTGTGTGTGTGTGTGTGTGTGTGTGTGTGTGTGTGTGTGTGTGTGTGTGTGTGAGCGTACCTGAAAGATAGGTGCGCCTTGATACGCTCGTGCAATTCAAACGACAATGCAAAACCTCTCAGTGCAGAGATTTGCCTGAGGATTTGACTCTGCGTTGCAGCCGTGGAGCTCTCATGGAAAAAAAAAAGGAAAATAGTAGAGAGATAACAGGAAGAAGAAAGTGTGAAAACAAACACTGCTGAAGTCCTTGGGGATCTCCAACACATCCATATATTTATCCTGCACACCTCTAAACACACCTGAACCAGATGATTAGAGCTTCGCTGCCCCTGACTACCTGTCTCAGGTGTGATTGGAGCTGGAGTGGAATAATAAAACACATGAAGTGGAGATTTCCAAGACTGGATGAGTAACATCTGATACAGATGAGTTGTACTGAAACTCCTCTTCCTTTGTTCTCTCTCTCTCTCTCTCTCTCTCTCTCTCTCTCTCTCTCTCTCTGTCTGTGTCTCTTGTAGGTCCTGGTGGAATCCTGGAACCTGTGACAGGTAAATTTTCGAAATCTCTGCACAAATTCAGCCTTCGATCTGTGAGAAAACAAGTTCAGTGACTAATCATATAAAGCATGTGCTCATAATGGCATCATTTCCTGTGCAATGAATTAGCAAAATGAGAGCTGCCGACTCAAATTAATCATGTGGGAGGGGCCCCTCATTTATGTGTGTGTGTGTGTGTGTGTGTGTGTGTGTGTGTGTGTGTGTGTGTGTATGTATACATCCCCTCTTTATGTAGCCGTATCCCCTCTTTATGTAGCCGTATCCCCTCTTTATGTACACGTATCCCCTCTTCATGTACACGTATCCCCTCTTTATGTAGACGTATCCCCTCTTTATGTAGACTTATTCCCTCTTTATGTAGACTTATTCCCTCTTT
>CM074986.1:861390-874412 GCA_037576825.1 Pangasius krempfi
TTCCAGTTCATCCCAAAAGTGTTCAGTGGGGTTGAGGTCAGGGCTCTGTGCAGGACACTCGAGTTCTTCCACTCCAATCTTCACACACCATGTCTCCATGGAGCTCGCTTTGTGCACAGGGGCATCGTCATGCTGGAGCAGGTTTGAGTCTCTTAGTTCCAGTGAAGGGAAACTGTAAAGCTCCAGCACACAGAGACGCTCTGTACAACTGTGTGCTTCCTGCTTTGTGGTAAAAGTTTGGGGAAGAACCACATATGGGTGTGATGGTCAGGGGTGCACATACTTTTGGCCATATGGTGTATCTGCTGTATAAATGATGCAGTTTTCTCTATAATTCGACCAGAGAAGTTAATTATGCTGAAATATAGATGAGTAAACATTTTATAAGTAGTTTTGTTCCTGTGCTCAGAGCTTTATTTTTCCATGGTAAGGTTGAATTTGTCCCTGTCCCTTAGCATTATGGACAACAATACACTAAAATATCTAGAAAAAAATATACAAATAATAGTTTAGGAAATATTCTTGTTTTAATTTTATCGTTCCTGATGCTCGACCTGGACTGAACTCCGAAATCAGACGGCGTCTTGGCGTCTCGGATATCAAGGCGTGGGTGGAAGCAACGGTGAGAAACCCTCTGCAAAACGACTCACGCTTCACTGCTCTCCATGTTTAGCTAGTTCTCTGATTTGTTGAGTTTGGGTGAGGGTGTGGCATGGTGTACCTTGAACGCTATTGGCTGTCAAGCACTTCAACACGCCGTCACTCTGACTTCCTGTTACAAAAGGAGGCACGTCAAAGTATGGAATCATTTCATAGCTCTCGAGTCATTTCATGGAGATTTTAAGCGTTCTTAGCCTCGTCAAGTGGTTCGACTTGGAACACTTTGTTGCAGGGTTTTACAGAGAACTTTTAAGGGTTCCTCCACAGGAACAACCGAAGAACCCTTTAGAGAGTGGTGGGATTGGAATTGTTCTTTTTTTTTTAATCTTACCTCAACTGTATATCGGCGTTCCAAATCCATACACGCGTTTATAACATCTGCGATTATTTTACACATCGATGGTTTTGTTTATTTCGTATTGTTACTCCAACAGTAACTTCGCTAACTATAACATTTTTTCTTAGCTATGACATGTTTATCAGTTATGTCCATCTTTATTTAGTTTCCTCTCTGGTTCTGTTGTACTGGTGGTCCTCCAGACCGTTCACATCTACAGTCGAGTGAAAAAGTTTGTACACCCTTAGCGGGGGAAAAATAGGGTTAAAAACCGAGCTAATCTCTGAGGACGTGCTAGCTAAAGCCTGCACCATGATTTTAAGGTTCGTCCTGACAATCACGAACGGTCTCCTGATTTTAGGCTCGTCTTACGGGTTATCGTGTGCTGTGCGATGTGTACTCACAGTCCAGTCATAGTATTTGATTTCAAATGTTCAGTATTTACGACTCGATGCCCTGTAGCCTGTGAGAGTTGGGATCATTGCGCAGCGCATACTGAATATGTGTGGAGTTTTATTCTGGGAGGTTTGACCCTTTAAGATGAATCAAAGTCAAAAATCTGTGATTATATCTGAGATCCGTAACCATTGATCAGTTCGTATTGATTTCGGGTCTGTGGCTAGTTAACACCAGTCTGATGATGTCACTACATAAAATATTTTTGTGCCTTGACTAACAAATTTAATCAGCATTAATTAGAGCAAACTAAAAATCTATTCTGCATGGCTTCTCAGAAATTAGAAGCACATGACTGTGGACACACTAGCTGAGAATGGAGAGATGAGAGGAATGCAGATTTTTAGATTTTATCAATCAAACCTCCTGCCATTGATATTCATGCCATAATGAGACTAATGCATATATTTACACCACATATAATTCACGCTGTTGAATTGTGGATTCTGATAGGCCATCTACTCTCTGTCCTTCCTTCCAAACAGTTTGTTAGAGTACATACATTCACCGTCACCTTCATTTATGCCGTTGTCTAATCAGCCAATCATGTGGCAGCAGCACAATGCATAAAACCATGTAGATGCAGGTCAAGAGCTTCAGTTAATGTTCACATCAAACACCAGAACGAGGAAAAAGTCTGATCTCTATGACTTTAACCGTGGCATGGTTGTTGGTGACAGACTGGCTGGTTTGAATATTTCAGAAACTGCTGATCTCCTGAGATTTTCACACGGAACGCTGCATAAAACAAAAAGCATCCTGTGAGCGGAGGGTCTGCAGGCTGAAACACCTTGTTGATGAGAGAGATCAGAGAAGAATGACCAGACTGGTCTGAGCTGACAGATCCGTTAAGTCCTGTATGTTGTGAGGTGGGGCCTCCATGGATCGGACTTGTTTGTCCAGCACATCCCACAGATTCCACACTGGGGAATTTGGTCAACACTTTGTCATGTTCCTCAAACCATTCCTGAACAGTTCTTGCAGTGTGGCAGGGCGCATTATCCTGCTGAAAGAGGCCACTGTCATTAGGGAACACCGTTGCCATGAAGGGATGTACTTGGTCTGCAACAATGTTTAGGTAGGTGGTACGTGTCAAAGTAACATCCACATGAAGGCCAGGACCCAAGGTTTCAGAGCAGAACATTGCCGAGACCATCACACTGCCTCTGCCTTCTTCCCATAGTGCATCCTGGTGCCATCTCTTCCCCAGGTAAGCGACGCACACGCACCTGGCCGTCCACATGATGTAAAAGAAAATGTGATTCATCAGACCAGGCCACCTTCTTCCACTGCTCCATGGTCCAGTTCTGATGCTCACGTGCCTATTGTAGGAGCTTTCGGTGGAGGTCAGGGTCAGCTACCGGTCTACAGCTACGCAGCTAGGAAGAAACCTTGAGAGGAACCAGGCTCAAAAGGGAACCCGTCCTCATCTGGGTGCAATGGATAGTGCAATTATAAACAAATCCCTTCTATTATTGTGTACTATAAGGACAGATAGTGCAAATCAATGAGCCCTTGTCACCGGGTCATCGGTTATCCTTCCTTGGACCTCTTTCTGTAGGTACTAACCACTGCATACTGGAAACACCCCACAAGACCTGCTGTTTTGGAGATGCTCTGACCCAGTCGTCTAGCCATCATCACATATAAAATACACATACATACAAACGTATGTATAAAATATAGTTATACTGAATATTATTACTAATAATAGCTGTGTTAAGTCAGTAATAAATAAAGTTGCTGTTATAGTAAAATTCTGAAGTGATGGAGTTGATTATTTTCCTATAACAGCATGTCCCCAAGTGTTCCTCGTGTTCCTCTCATTCCTCTTACATCACAGCAATTTGCCAACAATTACACTTTTATCACTTTACAATTTTTATTTATTAAAAAACAGCACATCATACTTTTTATCCGTTTATAGTTACATTTACGTTTACATTGTACACCAAAGATGGGTTGCACCCAAGTGTACCAGGTGCAACCGATACGCAAAACCTGCACTCTGCTAACTTCCACCGTCGACCTACACAAGGTGTGAATGCTTTTAATCTTAGATCTGTCGAGCTCATCCTGCTCCATACAAACATTGTTAACTTCACCTTCACCTTAAAGTGTAAGCTCACTCTCAAACAAAGCCTCCCTTTTAAAAGATTTTGTCATCTTTTAAGTTGGATTAATTATTTTTGACAGAAACTTGGTTGCAGGTGGGCAATCACAAAGAACTCATAGAGCTTTTTCCCCCTGGTTATGGTTCTAATAGTTCTCCTGTAACCCATGGCAGAGGTGGTGGTTTAGCTGTTTAACCACACACATATTGTGTGTGGTTGTTTATATGCAACTATTACAGAAGGTTCAAATGCTCACTGATGCTCCAGAAGGAAAAAACATGCATTAAGAGCCGGAGGGTGAAAACGTTTTTGAATTTGAAGATCAGGGTAAATTTAACATTTAACATTTTGTCTTCTGAGAAACATGTAACTATCTTCTGTAGCCTCTGAAGGTCTCAGTACTAAATGAAAAAAATATGATATTTAGGCAAAACAAGAAAAATGTACACATCTCCATTCTGTTCAAAAGTTTTCACCCCCCAGCTCTTAATGCATGGTTTTTCCTTCTGGAGCATCAGTAAGCGTTTGAACCTTCTGTAATAGCTGCATACGAGTCCCTCAGCTGTCCTCAGTGTGAAAAGATGGATCTCAAAATCATACAGTCGTCGTTGGAAAGGGTTCAAATACACAAAAATGCTGGAAAACCAAAGAATTTGTGGGAGCTGAAGGATTTTTCTGAAGAACAGCAGGCAGTTTAACTGTTCAGGACAAACGAGGGACTCAAAAAAACACAGCTGTGGATCATTCGGGTAACAACACAGTGTTAAGAATCAAGTGGATGTAAACTTTTGAACTGAGTCATTTTTATAAATTCAACTATTATTGTCTCTTGTGGATTGTGGACTACATGTAAACATCTTTTATGTGAAATATCTCATTCAGGTCAACATTAAATAAACAATAACATGCATTTTGTATGATCCTTCTTATTTTGGTCAAATAATTAACATTTTCCAGATTCTGAAAGGGGGATGTAAAATCAGCCATAACATTAAAACCACTGACAGGTGACGTGAATAACTTTGATTATCTCGTTACCATGGGATCTGTCAAGGGGTGGGATTATTAGGTAGCAAGTGAACAGTCAGTTTTCAAAGTTGATGTGTTCAAAGCAGGAAAAATGGGCAAGCGTAAGTATCTGAGTGACTTTGACACGGGCCAAATTGTGATGGCTAGACGACTGGGTCAGAACATCTCCAAAACTCCAGGTCTTGTTGGCTAGCAATGCTGGTGAATGCTGGCTATGAATGCTGGCTATGAGAGAAAGGAGTCAGAACACACAGCGCATCGCCGCTTGCTTGACCCCTGACCTCCACCGAAAGCTCCTTCAATGGGCACGTGAGCATCAGAACTGGACCATGGAGCAGTGGAAGAAGGTGGCCTGGTCTGATGAATCACATTTTCTTTTACATCACGTGGACGGCCAGGTACGTTTGCTTTGTGTATATTTTCATATAATCGTCAGTAAGAAGATATGCATATACATACACCATACGGCCAAAAGTATGTGCACCCCTCCTGATGATTGAGTTCAAGTGTTTCAGCCACACTGATTGCTTTCAGGTGTATAAAGTCAAGCATATAACCATGCAATCACTGTTGACAATCATTAGCAGTAGAAAGGGTCAGACAGAAGAGCTCAGTGACTTTAAATATAGCAGTTGATGAAGTGGATGCATCCAGGAGCAACAACAGCTCAGCCCTCAGCCACAAAGTGGTAGACCACACACACTCACAGAGTGGGCCTCCGAGTGTTGAAGCACATACCATGTAAAAATCACCCATCCTCTGTTGCATCGCTCACTACAGAGCTCCGAACTGCCTCTGGAAGCATCATCAGCACTGTGAAGAACTGTGAGTCAGGAGCGTCACGAAATGCATTTCCATGGCCAAGCAGCTGCACGCAAGCCTAAGATCACTATGTGTGCAATGCCAGGCATGGGCTGGAGTGGTGTAAAGCGCCAACACTGGACTCTGGAGCAGTGGAACAGTGTTCTCTGGAGTGATGAATCACGCTTCATTATCTGAAAGTCTGAAGGATGAATCTGGTTTGGTGGATGCCATGAGAACGCTACCTACCGGAGCACAGAGTGCCAACCGTGAAGAACCATGAAGTGTGGTGGAGAAGGAATAATGGTCTGGGGCTGTTTCTTCAGGGTTTGAGCCCCTTAGTTCCAGTGAAGGGTAACGTTAGTGTTAGTGTTAATGCTACAGCATACAGAGATATTTTACACAATTGTATGCTTCCAACTTTGTGGCAACAGTTTAGAGAAGACCCTTTCCTGCTCCAGCATGACAATGCCCCTGTGCACAAAGCGAGCTCTATAAACGCATGGGTTGAGAAGTTTGGTGTGGAGGAGCTCTGACCTCAACCCCACTGGAGGAACTGGAACATCAGTTGTGAGCCAGACCTTTTCATCTAACATCAGTGCCTGACCTCATCTCATTCTGCTCGTGGCTGAAATTCCCACAGACACGCTCCAAAGTCATGTAGAAAGCCAAGTGGAGGCAGTTACAGCCATATTAATTCACAAGACTTTGGAATGGGATGTCTAAAAAGCTCATATAGGTGTGATGGTCAGATGTCCACATACTTTTGGCCATATCGTGTATAATTAGTGAAAGGTAAGCATAGTACACAAAGCTGCTTAAAGAACAGGATGCGGGCAAAACTTTGTCGCTTGCAAAAAAAAAAGATCCAAAATTTCCAGTTTCTCTCGAAATTGTGTGTACTACACTTTACTTTTACTACATCTGCAATCTGAGCTGAAGTACACTGCAGCTACTTCCTGAATTCTTCTTCTGATGCGCGTATGTTTACATAATATACGTATAAGTATATAGTTTTATGAATAAATGCTGAGGTTTGTGCTTTATGAGCGTTGATGCTGAAAGAGAAACCATCAAAAACCTTGTGTGCGGCTTTTGTCAGTCACTAAATTGGAGTCACATGGCACAGAGAAGACGACAAGCCCTTTTGCCATCTCGAGAAACTCTTTAAAAGGAAAAAGAGAAAAGCAGAAGAGGCTCAGAGAGACAGAAAGAGAGACGCCTCCCATTTTCATCTGCACTGTAAAACTTTCATTTCCTCTGCCATTTAAGCAGAAATCCTCCAGCTCCTTCACACTTCTCTCTCTGTCCATCTGTCTATCTCTCTCTTCTCCTTCTCTCCTGCTGTCACTCTGTCACTGCTGTCACTCAGTCAGCAACCAGAACCGGTACCGGATCCGAACCCCCGCCCCACCTCCAGCTGCAGGTACGGTGAACCAGTGTGAACCGGTGTGAGCACATCTAAAGCCTCATCACTTATTTGGACATGAAAAAATATGCAGATGAGTAAATATGAGACGTTTGAGACTTTTGCATTGAAAATCTGGAAAAATTGAACTATGTGTTTAGAAATGATGTTTTTGGGTGTAAAAAAGCCTTAATGGTGAAATTGACACACGCACAGTTTCACAGAAAAAAGTACGACATTTTTAAGGGATTTCAGATACAAGCATTGTTTGCAAAATGGTACATGGTTAATTTTACACTCTCAAAAAAAAAGGGTACTCCAAGCGTACTCCTTTAGTACCTTTAGCGTGCTGTACCTAGAAAGGTGCATGTAAAAGATAAGAGTAAGTAAAGGTACCAGTACTGTACTTTTCCGTGTTGCTGACGTGTTACCATCAAGGGTACACGTTTTGTACCTGTAGCGTCTTATCGTTCACTTGTTACGGTGCATGTAGTGCTTTTAAAGCAAGAAAAGCGTTAAAGGTACATTAGATGTCCTTAAGGTCTAATTATGTATCTTAAAGTATTTTTAAAGGTATAAGTATATACGCTAAAGGTGCATATGATGGTACCATATCAGCGGCAAGGAAAAGAAAACGATCGCTACCTTTATTTCCGAGACTGCAGGATGAATAACTGAAAAATAGTCCAAGTTAACACTTGGCAAGGGGATAAATCATGTAAAAGTGTACCGTTTAAGAGTTAATACGAATCGTTGTGTGATGTAACGGATACGTGCTGCTAAATCTGAAGGTAGTCGAGTATGAATGATCATCACTGACATGGTGGCCTTAATGCTACATCATTTTTTAAATTTATTTATTTAATTTTTTGGTTGCTGTTAATGGTTTAAAAAAATGGTGTGATGTTAAAGGTCACACCATGAAACCCTGAAGTTGGGCAGTGGTAGCTCAGTGGTTAAGATGTTGGACTACTGATTGGAAGGTCATGAGGTTAAACCCCAGCACCACCAAGCTGGCGCTGCTGCGCCCTTGAGCGAGGTCCTTAACCCTCTGCTGTATAAATGAGCTAAATGTAAGTCGCTCTGGATAAAGGCGTTTGCCAAATGCCGTAAATATAAATGTAAGGCAGTGAAATAATAGATAACTGCATGATATGAACATCATGATAATGTTATTATGGTATTATGGACATATTAATATGCAGGTTTGCAGTTGAAGAGCACTTCCTGTAGTAAAGTTCACCCAAAATTAAACACATGATTATTTAGAGGCTCATTTGCGTACTGTTAAGACCAAAGATTAACATGAACACGCTGCAGAGGACACATAGGCGTGTCTCGATTCTTTGTATGTTTGTTCAGTAGGATGTGGTTTAACAGAAAAGTCAGGCTCCCCTCCATTAGCACCTTACTGTATCTCGTGAGAAATATCGTGAGGCGACGATAGACATCCGCTCGCAGAGAACGTTATTCGAAAGTCAACCTGGAACATTTTCACGAATAACGTTCTAACAACGTTCTGTGTGCTGTCTAACACAACGTTATGACCTTAGACTTTATGGAACTGTTGCAACGTTGTACAAACGTGTGTATGCTCGAAAGCCTCCTCAGAAGATCCAGGATTTATGATTACACTGTTTTTTCAGTGACTGAAATAAAGGTGTCTTTAACAATAGAGTTCATTTCCAGTGTGAATTTCACCCATTCTCTCGTATCCGGATCTTCTTTAAGACCTCGATTAACACTGGGATAAGACAAGTCTACTTTCTGAGGGAATAAAGATAGATGGAGATGCAAAGCATAAAAAAAGAAAAGAGAAAATGCACCAGCATCCTCTTTCTCTTTCCTTCCTCTATTTCATGCAGTTGTGATGAAGCAGGATGAAGCTCTGTACATAACGATCTGTACATAGCACTCTAATGAAGAAGGCTGTAAGATAAAAGTTTTTTAGCGATGTTAGGAATTTGTGTGTTTTAGCACTATTTTGTCAGAGTCTGGTGTTAAAAGTGAAGAAGAAAAAAAATCACTCGGCTTTACACTTTCTCCTTTTTCTCATTAACTTCTCAGCCATGTAGAACGATACGCTTCCTTTTTAAGACATTTCCTGTGTAACAGTTTCATCATGCTGAGCGAAAAAAAAGAGCACCTTCATGCATCCAAAACGAACCTGCTTTGGCCCACCATTTACTCACTTTGTACAACTGAGTACACCTCAAGTTTGTGCCCCCTTCGATAGTTAATTCTCAACATCAAGACGTTTACTCTTAGTCTTCCTTCGGTATTGCCTTTGTGCATGAAAATTTAAAAAAAATTATATTTCTCAAACTGTTTTTCTATTATTCTCGAACTCGAAATCCTTTTTTTTTGTAGATAAATTGCAAAACAGATTCAACTTTTCCCTCCAGAAATGATGGGGGTGTACAAACTTTTGCACAGCATTTTTTTTTTTTTTTTTTCAGAGCAAGCGCTGAAACTCTCCATACAAACGCCCCATTTTTTAAAAAAAAAATTGCAGGAAGTTTAAATTTTGTCTTTTGTCCCTCTTCTTCGGTGCACCATTAAGAGTTCTTCTGTTCCTCTGAGGGAACTTTTAAGGTTCTACGCAGAACCCTACCACTGATTTCTGGTTTTTGGAAGCTAGGAATCCTTAAATATCTTCAAAGAACCCTTGAAGAACTCTCTTCCTCGAGTGTGTGTTGCAATCACGGCATTATTTAGGTGCATATAAATATTGAGTAAATTATTATCACAAATTTGTTTTTATTTATTTATTTATTTATTTTAAATGAATTAACCAGTGGCTTTGGTGCATCACACAGCCTAATATGTTCCTTTATGATCATCTGAATGGCCATTTAACTTCAATAGAAAAACAGCAATCATCCTGCGATGTTGTAGTTTTAATAAATCAATTTTAATAAATCATGAAAGCATTGATGGACGTTAATGATGTTCCGAAGATACACGCCTCAGTGACAAATCATTTACGCCTCCAAACCCCGTTATAGCGTTGCTTTTATTTGATTTTATTTGATTTTATTTTAAAGCGTAGTCCTCCTGGCCATGTTTAGTTCTTCATCAGCTCTGAGGGTTTGATTGACTAGTTTCTGAATAACATGGCTTGTACAACTCTTAGTTCATTCGCTGAGTCTGAATCAGAGTGAAATTGATTCTTTTGGGTTGTTTTGTTTCACACTGAACATAATTAAACTAATAAAAAAAATTATATAAAAAAAAAAACATTGTCTGAGGTGCGTGTAGAGCTGAAAACATCCTTGAAAAAAAAATTTTCATTCATTGCTCAGAAATGCACTGATGAGAAAAAAGTGTGGAGAACATGGAGCTGAAGCTCAGTAAATGATTCAGTAATGATATAGATAATGAGATTATAACGTATTGTGTGTTGCATCCGGCGTTTAATTTTCTCAGATCTCCAAAACACGTGGCATTTCTGCAGCACTGCAGCTCTGTCCTTTGGCTCGGTTTAGATGTAAGTTAACGCTACGACCCAAAAAAAACAGCACGGCTGATTCATTTCACTTTCTCACTTGAGTTCCCTCGGAAACGGACCGAGACTCAGCGTGAGATCATTGTGTTCTCACCTGGATAAAGAACCGCACCGAGGACGAGAACACACCGTTCACACACACACTAAACACTGTGTATGTGAAAGCAATCTAAGATAACAATATCTAAGTGTCTACGATAGCTGCTAACACAATTTGCCCCGAAATAAGTAAAGTAAGAAGATATATTTCCGTCTCAGTGTGCAACCAAACAGGCAGAACGTGTAGGTCGTAATAAGTCGATTAGTCAGTTAGTCGAGTCTGAATCCGATCATGGATAAAAGACGATTAGATTTGCAGTCAATCCTCTTCTTAGAAATGTTTAGACTTCTGTAAATTTGAGGATGCAGGACAGACGTGACCGCTCCTGATCTGCTGAGCTTCTTCTCCGTCTCCGCAGCTCATCATGTCCAGGAAAGTCGTCAGGTCCAGTAAATTCCGCCACGTCTTCGGCCAGGCCGTGAAGGCGGACCAGTGCTACGAAGACATCAGGATCTCTCAGATGACATGGGACAGCAACTTCTGCTCCGTCAACCCCAAGTTCGTGGCCATGATCGTGGACGCCAGCGGAGGAGGAGCCTTCATCGTCCTGCCGCTCAGCAAGGTGAGCACCAGGTTAACGAGACACGCCCGCAGTGCATCATGGGCATTACGCCAAGATGCTCACAGAGCACGAGTCACACAAAAAATATATACTTAAAATACTTAACATACTTATGCATTAAGATATTAATATGCTGCTATGATTAATTATTGTATTTATTTATTAGTAATATTATTAATCTTTAATACTAATACTAATCATTTCCTATAAGTGAATTAATGCCCAACTGCAATGATCTTTTTTTTTAATTTATTTATTTATTTATTTTTAACAGAGGCATCTTAGATAAAGGCCCAGATTAGTTAGTAAACAAACCTACAAACAAACAAACAAACAAATAATTGTGATAATGACTATATATCGTATATAATGTTCGGCTCTTGCACATTTTTCTCTTTTCTTGCTTTAACACACTTCCTGACTGCCTCGTTATTCAGGTTTTTATCTGTTAAGTTAAAGCAGAAAAACACAAAAATGTGCTCAGGAGTGTTTATAAGAGCCAGTGCACATTTTAACAGAGGGACTGTATTTAACAGATCAAAATAGTTTCACATTTTAACATTTTATTTAAAAAAAATAATCATTAGAAAAATCTAAACTCAGATCAGCTTTGAAAACTCGGCTTGTGATGCCAGTAAACTGCACATGTGACTTTGTCTCTCTCTTTTCTTTTTTTTTTTTTGTCAGCGTTTGAATTTGAAAAAAGCTCCTGCTCTGTTCAGTGAGTCAAATCATTTGATTCGGCTCACCAATGAGTCGACTCTTTCAGCTCACTGCCATTTTTTTTTTTTTTCTAAACAAAACAAATTTTGCAATGTTTCGACGTATGATTGTTCTTCTTTGCCGGAAATTGTTTTAAAATTGTTTAAATTGTCTTCTTTGTTTTATGAAAATGCTCCTAAATGCGAATCAGCTCTCAGCGTTCACCTAAAAGTGCTGAGTCAAAAGAGTCGACACATCACTTGACTCATCTCATGAAGCATTTTTGCAAATCAGGAAGTCAGGTTTCTCCATCAAGCGTCATCAGATCTTTCACACGTCTGTTTTTTTCTGTTTCTTCTCGCACACACATTGTGAGCGATTTTTTTTGCCATATTTGGGCAGTTTGTGTATCTGCACAGGATGTGGTGACAAGCAAGCAGAATGAGTGTGTGAGAAGAAAGACAGCTGCCTGTTTCAGACACTCTCACATCAGTTACACGAGTGTGTGTGTGTGTGTGTGTGTTGTACTGTGGCTCTGAAGGGCAAGGCACCTAAAAAAAGAGACTGAATAAAGAAGTAAAAATAAATAAATAAATAAATGTTTAACAGTGAAAAGGAGAAAAAAAATTAAATCTGTAAAAGTTTTAAAAGTTTACAATAATTTGGAAGATTAAGTACAAAAAAAACTTCATAAAAAAATATCACAATATCTCAAAAAAATATATTGTGGCATAATTTATCATGAAATCAGTATTATAATTTCATATTCCTCTGCCCTAATTTACAGTTTACTTTTTTTAAATTTAAAGCTGAATTTTTATTTAAAGCTGAATTTTTATTTAAAGCTGAATTTTTATTTAATGCTGAATTTTTGTGGTGAAGAAAAAAAAGCAAAATTTTTATTTAAAGCTTTTTTTAATTTAAAGCTGACTTTTTATTTAAAGGTCAATTTTTATTTAAAATTTTGCTCTTTTTTTTTAATCTTCCAGAAACCATTGTTTTACATTTCAGTGAAAATGTAGAACCCTTAATGGTTCTTCTGTTGGACCTCTGAGGGAACCCTCTAAGGTTCCATGCAGAACCCTTAAGGAACCCTCGAAGAACCTTTTTTCTAAGAGTGTGGGTTTCAGTGACATTACTTTAGTGCTCATTCAATGTTCAATGTTCATTCTGCACTTTTCTAAACTTTTTGTGGTAGCTACACTATACGGCCAAAAGTATGTGCACCCCTGACCATCACACCCATATGTGCTTCTTCTCCAAAGTTAAAAGCACACAGTTGTATAGAGCGTCTCTGTGTGCTGTAGCTTTACAGTTTCCCTTCACTGGAACTCAGAGGCCCAAA
>CM074986.1:929191-940634 GCA_037576825.1 Pangasius krempfi
GTAATATCATATCAGAATCAGGAAGGAAGCGAGATAAAGAATGATTTATTTCCTGATCTGACACTGTGCTCGCTGTGTGTGTGTGTGTGTGTGTGTGTGTGTGTGTGTGTGTGTGTGTGTGTGTGTGTGTTTGTGTGTGTGCGCGCGTGTGTGTGTGTGTTTCCTCAGGTAAGAGACGGTATAACATTAAACTGTGGAAGACGTTCACAGACTGCTTCAACTGCTTACCCGTGGCCGCCATCGTAGACGAGAAGATCTTCTGTTGCCATGGAGGTGAGCACTCGCGCTCTCTCTCTCTCTCTCTCTCTCTCTCTCTCTCTCTCTCTCTCTCTCTCCGTCTCGTCTCGTCTGAGCAGCAACCGCTCGGCTTATTTTAGCGTCTTCATAACGCCTCCCTGTTGAATTTCTTCAGGATTAAGAACAGATTTTTATTTATTTATTTTTTTTTCTCTCCGTCTCATCACAGCTCATTTCTCCGACTTTATTAAAGAATGTTCTGCATCGTATATAGAGCTCCTCGCTCGGCAAATTACCCATAATCCTCACCACTTCCACTACCGAGCGTGACTCAGCTCCCCTTCTCGCTCAGGTGCGGCGCGAGCTGAGCCGGGACACGTGGGCGGAGCTAAAAAAAAACCAGAGCACCGATTGGTCAGACAGCCGCACAGCATCGTCCTGATTAACACAATTTTCAGTTTAATTTTTAATTTTTTAAATATTCACTCATTATTATTATTATTATTATTAATTACCTATTTATCTATTTATTTAAACGTTGTTAGGGCTGACCGATATTAAATTATTGATCTCGATATTGATGTAATGATAAATACACTTTTTTGGGATCCCATAATACTTTGAAATCTTTACTTTTTACTTTATTTATTCACATATTCATGTACAATATATATTTTAAAGATTCAGAACAGTAGAAAACTTTCACATTAGCTTAGTTTGGAATTATTTTTTCCCTAAGACATTCAGGAATGATCGATCGTGATCCTGACGCTGTCGCTGAGAAAAGTGTCGTGATAAAATCTATGATGGTGTATCGATATTGTTTTGTCACGTTGTAGTGTGTGTGTGTGTGTGTGTGTGTGTGTGTTTGAGACGTGTCCTGTGACGGGTCCTATGTCCCCCCCCAGGCCTCTCTCCGGACCTGCAGTCTATGGAGCAGGTTCGGCGTGTGATGCGTCCCACAGACGTGCCGGATCAGGGCCTGCTGTGTGACCTGCTGTGGGCCGACCCGGATAAAGACGTGATGGGATGGGGAGAGAACGACCGCGGAGTCTCCTTCACCTTCGGCGCAGACGTGGTGGCCAAATTCCTGCACAAACACGACATGGACCTCATATGCAGGGCGCATCAGGTGCGTCATTCAGTACACGCCACTGCCCCACGTGTCAGAGTACACGCCACTGCCCCGCGTACACGCCACTGCCCCGCGTACACGCCACTGCCCCGCGTACACGCCACTGCCCCGCGTGTCCTAGCACACGCCACTGTCCTTTCTTTCTTTATTTCTCGCCCTATTACTCTGCTTTCCCTGTTTTATCTTTTCTTTTGTTTCCTTGTTTTCCGTTATTAAACCCCCCTCTCCGTTCGGCGCAGGTGGTGGAGGACGGATACGAGTTCTTCGCTAAGAGGCAGTTGGTCACGCTGTTCTCTGCTCCCAACTACTGCGGAGAGTTCGACAACGCCGGGGCCATGATGAGCGTGGACGAGACACTCATGTGCTCCTTCCAGGTGAGGACACACACACACACACACACACACACACACACACACACACGCCTGTGTAGTAGTGAAAATAATCAGAGGAGTGTGAGAGTAATCTTTGGGGAAGTGGAGCGCTTCTTTCAGCACACAGTGCCTGCATTATGTATCTGAAAGTCAGTTTACTTTGGATTATGAGCTAACCGTAGGAACGGCTGTGTCTCTGTAACCCTCTGACGTGTGCGTGCTGCGTTACACTCCGTTTCATTTGTTAGCTAATAGCTGAATAATAAACACAGATAAAGCCCTGATTAATGAGCTCAGCGTGTGAGACTTTGGCCGGAGCTCTGAGTCTGAGGCTGATCAAATGATTCAGAGTCATTATGATAGAATACGATTCACTCGATTCAGTTCAGTGTGAACACACAGAGAGAGAGAGAGAGAGAGAGAGAGAGAGAGAGATAGATAGATAGATAGATAGATGGGGAGAGAGACAGAGAGGGAGAAACACAGAGAGAGAGAGACAGGCAAAGAGAAAAGTAGACACAGAGAGAGATATATAGAGAGAAACGGGAGATGGACAGAGGAACAGACAGAGAGAGAGAGAGAGAGAAACAGGGGAGATGGACAGAGGAACAGACAGACAGAGAGAGAGAGAGAAACAGGGGAGATGGACAGAGGAACGGACAGACAGAGAGAGAGAGAGAGGAACAGACAGAGAGAGAAACGGGAGATGGACAGGAACAGACAGAGAGAGAGAGGAACAGACAGAGAGAGAAACGGGAGATGGACAGAGGAACAGACAGAGAGAGAGAGGAACAGACAGAGAGAGAAACGGGAGATGGACAGAGGAACAGAGAGATAGAGAGATGCATACAGGACATAGGAAGAGAGACAGACGTGTACAGGTGAAAGGAGAGAGAGAGAGACATGTGGACGAAGGAGGAGAGACACACAGAGGGACAGATGCACATACAGGTAGAGAGAGAGAGATGTGGAAATGGACAGATGCACAGACGGAGAGAGAGAGAGATAGAGAGATAGAGGTAGAATGAGAGACATAGATGTGAACTGTTATAGCAGCACACTGTACACTGATACAGTCATACGTCTCTGCACGGTAGAGAGAGAGAGAGAGAGAGAGACGGGTGGAGAGATTTCTCCGTCTGTCTCTCTGTTTATGATTACAAGTCACTCACTTTTCCCTCCTCCCTCCTCCCTCCCTCCCTCTCTCTCTCTCTCTCTCTCTCTCTCTCTCTCTCTCTCGGTCAGATCCTGAAACCGGCCGATAAGAAGCTGTACTCGTACGGAGGAGGCGGCGTGGGCTCAGGGCGTCCGGTCACTCCGCCACGCAACTCGGCGAAGGGGGGGAAAGCCAAGAAATAGCACTCGCTGTGCCGGACCCCCCTCTCCCCCTCTCCCTCTCTCCCCCTCTCCCTCTCTCCCTCTCTCCCTCTCTCCCCCTCTCCCTCTCTACCCCTGCAACCTCAAAACAAAAATACCATCCCCATTTCTCTCTACCTCCCTGCTGCTTCCCTCTCTCTCACCAAACGCATACAGAGTACCCAGGGTTCTCCTCCTTCCTCTCTCTCTCTCTCTCTCTCATTCTTTTTTTGTTTCTCATTGACGCAGTGCGAGTGTTTGTGAGTAAGCGTGAGGTTTTATTCGATTTATTATTATTATTTTTTTTTCTTTCTTTTCCCTCTTTCCTTCTCTTCTCCAGAGAGACTTTTCCAGGCCCTGGCCTCGTACTGTTGTTGTTTTTTTGTTTTTGTTTTTGTTTTTGTTTTTGTTTTTTCGACGCTGATCACATCGCTGCTGTCGCTGCACTTCCTGTTTCAGAGCCAGTCTGATTATAAACTGTAACACACACACACACACACACACACACACACACACACACACACGGTGCCCCCTACTCTGGGAGAATAGCTGATGATGATTAATATAATGACGCACGGGGAGCTGGCGACGCGGATGTGCAGCGTGAGAGGGAGCGAACTCGCCACAGGTGCAGAATTTCCATTTAGATTTCAGACGCATTCGAGGAAACAATCATGTTAACTGTTTTTTTTTTGTTGTTTTGTTTTGTTTGTTTTTTTTGTTTTTTTTAAATCTCTTTTTCTTCCTATTTCCCCCCCTTTCCTTATTTCTGTTATTTGGTTATTTGTAGAATCATGAAGAAAAGCTTTGAACGCTTATTTTCACACTTATTTTGTGTTCTTTGTTCTTTTTTGTAGTCTCTTTTTTGAGAATCAATTATCAATAAAGAGAACTGTTTATTTAAAAAAAAAAAAAAAATCCTCTCTGGTGTGATGTTTTCCACAAAACAAAAAAAAAATCTCACCTGTACAGGTGGAGCGACAAACACGAGTCACGTGACTGGAATGTTAACGCTGTTAATTTAGCGTAGAAGTTTCTGCTTAACTCAGTAATAATGTTAAATTGTGAGTTAAAATGTATTTTTTTTAAAATGTAAAAATTAAAAATTTCTCCTCCTTATTACTTGCTGGAGGTGAATTTAGAGACCACACCGCCCCCTGCTGCCCGCGCTGTGTAGGGTTTTGATTTAAAATCCTCTTCCAATGAGGAAATTCCGGCTCTTTTCACTGAATCACTTCACTTGAATCGACTCACCAGTAAGAGTCGACTCTTCTGCGGCTCCTGAACGACTCCGTAGCCTTTGCATTTTTAATAAACCGGAAATAGTTTACGGTATTTACGACACCGGTGATTTGTTCTTCTTGGATTAACTATGTCCGAAGTGATTTTTTTAATCAATTCCAAACTCTGAAACTTATCTTAACTGACAAGCTAATAGTTCACCTCAGATTTAATTAAATCTATTTAAATAATTGGAAACTCGGTAAAAGATGACGTGCGTAGGAATCCCCGCTTCAGTGAGAAGAGAAGAGAAGATGAGATGATCCTTTATTCGTCCCCCAGTGGGGAAATTTGCTTTGTTACAGCAGTAGATATAAAGATATAAAAAAGTATAAAACATATAAAAGACACACACACACACACACACACACACACCACAGTGTGACACTGCGTTATTGCACTGTTCCCATGAGATGAGGGGGTTAGCAAAGATTTCCTTTCCACTTTACCAGAGATTTATTGTCCAGTTTAGTGCTGGGAGCAGTGCTGGGAGGAAAGACCTGCGATACCGCTCCTACACACACACACACACACACACACACACACACGGGGTGGAGCAGATCATCACTAAAGGAGCTGCCCAGTGCCACCAGAGTCGTTCTCCAGTCGTTCTCCAGTCGTTCTCCAGCAGACGTGATCGCTTGGCCATCATCCTCCTTTCTCCCACCACCTGCACTGGGTCAAGATAGTCCAAGTGTAGAGCTGCCAAGTCTGAAGATTCATTAAAAATGTCATCACTGCCTACATCTAGCAAATGAGTCGACTCTTTTAGGTGAATCGATTTGTGTTGAATTCAGATGTGTGTGTTTGTGTTCTTCACCGCCAGCAGGTCCGAGTGATTTACATCGTTTTGGATAGCGTGTTACGATTTCGCCGTTTTCAAGTTCTACGATGCTGAACTGGCGACTTTACACTTCAAGCGGCTGTGAGATGATTTAATCTGATTCTCTGTGTTGACATTTTACCTTTTCTAAGTTTTTTTTTTCTTCTTTTTCTTACTGGTTTTTATACAAGTCACATTCAACAGAATCCCTCAACCCTCACTGACTATTTCCAGAATCACACCATGCTGACTATTATGAGATTCATTGAAGAAGAATATGTATACACACGTGTACACACACACACACACACACACAAATATATATACACATACATTTCCTTATGTACACACACGAATACATTCCTCTATGTACGCTCACGCGCACACACACATATATATATGAATGTGTGTGTATGTATATACACAGAGACACACACACGAATACATATATATACATACACATACATTTCCTTATGTACACACACACACATGAATACATATATTATATATATATATATAAACACAAACACACATGAATACACATATACATTCCTCTGTGTATGCGCACACACACATAAATATATATATATATATATAAATAAATGTGTGTGTATGTATATCCTTAGAGACACACACACACACGAATACATATATATACACATATACATTCCTCTATGTATGTACACACACACACACACACACACACACATATATATATATATAATTAAATTAGGAGTTAAGGAGTGAGTAAATAAACAGAATGAGATGAAGTGCACTGGTTGGACAGAATTTGCTCCGTCAATAACAAGACGTTATTCGATGCAGTGAAAATGATGGAAAAAGGCGCCAGATCTTAAAGACCTGTTCTTCAGGTCCTCTTATCGAGTATCTGACCTTTTCAAGGTGGAGGTAAGGCATTATATCTCCGGTCTATTGGATGTATTTCCTTTTTAAACAGGAAGTCTGAGAGCGAGCATGTGGAAGGAGGTTCGAGATACGTGACTATCCTCTGACTACAACAGCGCACGTTTGCACAAAGCTCGTGGTCCTGCTCCGCGTATCAGACGAAGGTTTTAGAGAAGGAACGAGCGCGCACACACACACACACACACACACACGACTCATGCTTGATGTTTGCTAACTTCCTGCTAATGTACAGCTATTTGCCCCGCCCACTTTGCCTACGGGGCGGTACAACTGTCTTCTAGAGCGCGTTTGATTGGACGCAGATTGCGTGAGTACAGAGTGAGGCATCGGAAAGCATTTTCACTCTTTTCTTGGAAATGATAAACTGAAAAACTTAAAATAATGAATATCTACAAAACACATTTTTTGTAACTTTTGCAAAAATATATCTAGTATTATTTGATTCTAAAGCACCAAGAGACTCGTACGCAAACCTCTAAAACTCTGAAAGACGATTTTGATTAAAAGTGTCGTTAGCCGTGTAGCTAATCGAGGGCAGAACTGACAGTTTAGACTTTAAGCTCGTTTTAGCTGATCTTTTTTTTTTTTTTTTTTTAGCAGAAACATAAACTACAGGCCATCCAAACAGCCCACACACACACACACACACACATAATATATAAATATACAGTGAAATCTGTTTATGGTAATGAACGAGGAATGCACTGATGATGTTTCTGATCTTGTGATAATATCTCAACTTTATTTTATAATAAAAGTGAAAGCGAAAGACTCAAAGTTTCCAGAGAAACTGATGAAGCTGATGTGTTTTTCTTTAAAAACTTCTAAGCTCTGAAAAATGTTCTTCTTTTTATAACTGAAGCTTTTCACTACGGGGCAACTGAAGGAAGCTTTACAAAAAAAAAAAAAAGATATTTAAAAGAACATAAATACTTAAAAAAAAAAAAAAACAGAAAATGATCTCGTGCTCACGTGAACGTTTGCCGTTTTCATATGATATTTTTCTGAAATAAAAGGATGTGATGCTTGTAATGCTTTTAAATTTTTACTTTATTTTTAAAATGATTTATTATTTTTTATTATTATTTATTTTTAGCATGTTATTTATGTACTTTCTCATTTTCTTTATAATAATCTTGTGTAAATTAGATTTCCACCTGGGCACCAGATCACTTTCTGTTTTCACAAGATTTAAATTTTTTGTAATTATATTTGTTTGTTTTTTTTTGTTCCTTCAGGGGCTCGGTACTTCAGTTACTCTCTTTCACACAGAGATCACAGATAGTGTAAATCTAATAAATATAATAAAGTATAAATATAATAAAAAAATCATTCCTAAAGACTCTTTATATGGAAACATTTCCGGTTCCCAAAATAAATTTCTTTTCCAAATCCAATTCCAGTCGTTGCTGTTTGTTACAGGATCAGGATTCTTTTATCTCAGACATCTGATCTTTTTTTATCTCAGACATCTGATCTTTTTTTATCTCAGACATCTGATCTTTTTTTATCTCAGACATCTGATCCACCAGGTTTTTTTTTAGTATACAGTATATATTATATGACCGATACATTATATTATAAACTGCACAAAAGCTGTAAATCCTCAAATTAGAGCGAAGCCATAAAAAAAAAATAACACGAGAAATAAATTTAGAAACAAATTAAAAGTAGTTTCTTCACCAATCCGTGTATAATATTGCAATATGACACACGGCTCTTCCCCAAACATGAAGAAATCTTTTTCAGCGTCTTTCCGTTTCCTTTTATTCGTCCGTTAAGCTGTAAAGCTGAATTTCTGAGAGGAAACGTAACGCAGAGTAACCGAGCTTCGTCCCTCTGGTTTTAATAATTAAATGCCGAGTAATAAAACGCATCGATGTGTTAAAGTGATGCGCTCAGATAACTGTCCAAGTATCGACTCTCTGTCAGTGGTTTCCCTCAGGAGTGTGTGTGTGTGTGTGTGTGTGTGTGTGTGATGTTTACTGCTTTAATCGCAGCATCACTGTCAGGGACGATTTCTGTTCTGTTACCTCTTAGTGAAGACTTATTATAAATCTTTTTTTCCTGCATTTTAATTTGATCTCTCATCACTTCCAGGAAAAGACAATACTTTTTTTTAATGATTTTGATGACTCATCCTGCACTAGTCTTGTGCTCATCCAATCAAATGCACCCTACAGTGTATATGCTCCGCCCCCCGAGGGCGTGTCTTGCTAGCTGTTGAACTCGGAAAAAAAAAAAAAAAGACCTCCGACACGGAAAAGTGCAATAAAGCAGTCGTTCAACTCGGAATTCCAAGTCAGGAACTTGGGCAACATCCACCTTACACACAAACCTGACATCACAACAAAATGGCGGCACACACACACACACACACACACACACACACACACACACACAGTCAGTGTTAAACAGATTTTCCCTTTGCATCATTTTCTACCTGATTAAAACTTGATTTTTACTGGATATGTGGCTTTCGTGTAAGTTTAAGTAAGCTTCGTAAATTTCGATTTGTAGCTCTTTTAGCTTTTTTTTTTTTCTTATATAAACAATCGCATACTGTATAAGTAGAATAAATACTGATAAAGCAAGACGAGGTGAATGGAGTTTTGCTAATAAAAAAGTTTAGAAATATAAGGAGCATTTTTAATATATATTTTTCCTTTTTCCTTTCCACTAAGTTAAAAAAAAGAATTTTTAAAAAGGGATAATTTTAAATAAATGACGTATAGTCAAATGTATATGAATAACAGTGTTACATATTGTGAGAAATTATCATATGAATTATAAAAATGATTATAAATAACTTCTGTGATGTGTATTATTTATTACAATAATAATTGGTATTATATTATTATATTTATAATAAATAATTACTATATATCGTTAGATATTAGAAATTCTGATGAAGAGACGTACAGTAAAATCAGTATATTATATTTAGAGTAGCATTCAGGCTGTATGTTGTGTATAAAGAGACGATTTTTATTTTATTTTATTTGATTTTGTTGTATTTTCTGTGACATTTACAAGGCAACGCCCCGCCTCAGCTCTCTGTGGAAATGTTGTCTGAAAAAAATGTTTGTTTTTATTATTTAATTTTTTTTTTAAAAGAATGTAATTTATAACTTCATTATTTCCAGTTTAAAAAAAAATCATCTTCTGCTTCAAAAGAACTCCGAGTCATTTCTGCAGAATAACAAAAATATTTCTGATTCAAAAATAGCAGCTAGCTTCCCTGCATAGCTGTAAGAAGCCTGTACAGTTAGACTAGCGAAGCTCCATTTCGGCTGTGTCCCAAACGCCTCACTATTCCCTACCCGCGCGCCCTTCATAGCGTGTGACGCCCTATCTGACACGAGCTACCTAGTGCCCTATTTTTCCAATACGTCATAATTTGCAACGGGGCCTTTTTTCCGCCTTCCTGCTGCGTCCTTGTAGGTCAGAACAGCTTGACTATTAGCTATCAAGGTTGACCAAATTTGAGCTCGCGCACACGTTCGGCCAATCAAAACATTTCTGAATGTTAAGTAACGGTTCACGGAGCAACACGATTGATCAGATTACCTGTCAATCAAGGAGATGACCCAATCACAGCGAAGACACGAATGGCGGGGATTGGTTGAGTCAATTCTTCGGTTCTTAAGCCATATCTGCTCAAACACTATCCAACTTCCAGGTTCGGAAAAAAAATATATAAAACCGGATACATTTTCCAGGATAAATATTATTTATTGTGAATGATTCATCGAGATTGTTGGTGAATCTTGTTTAATTTTGCGATGTTCTGTTGTCATAGGGTCATTTAAGGAGGAACTAAACGTGCAATATGGAGATTTTGGAGAGAAACAATTGCTAGCTTAGCTTAGCTTGGCTTAGCATAGTATAGCATAGCACATCATAAGCTAGTGTTAGCTTTGCTAGCGCGCTAATATTTCACTACGGACGAGCCAATTAGGAATTGGGACGAAAAGCCCGTCAGGTAAAAAAAAACAACTTTTAAAAATATATATATGTTGTGTGATTTTGCAAAATTTATGGTAAATAAAATGTTTAAAAATATGAAAGTGGAAAATTCATGCTATGTATGATTGTCGTTTACAGGCTGCAGGATCTGCACCAAACCTGCTCGCTTTATTTATTTATTTATTTGTGTATTTGTTTGTTTGTTTGTTTGTTTGTTTATGTTGTTAATTGTTTACCTCAGTGAATTTGCCAGAACTGACAGGAACCAAATGGACCAAGTGATGTGTCTTTATAAGGACATGTTACACATCCAGGTCCATTTGTCATCTCCACTGTTAATAAATAAACATATTTATTTATATATATTGGTATATATTTTTTAAAGACTTCAACACAAACTGGTAAATTTCCTGAAATTATTATCTTATAATATATTCAGGATTATCATGTATTAATCAGAAACTGGTAAAACTTCACTGATAAGTTAACTTTTTTTTTTTGCATTCTTCTGTTTAAGATGCTGGAAAAATGGATAAAAAAAATGATATGAGGAAAGAAGGAAGGACGTGTGTGAGGTTCTGATGGCGTTTAATCCAAAAATAAACAAATAAATAAATACGTAAATAAGAACTTTACAGTTAAAGTCAAGTTTACGATCGCAGACGGAAATTTTCGGAGATCATTTTAAAAGAACAAAACAAAATTGTTCGGTGGTGATTTGAGATCAGCGATGTTGGATTGCGTAGCGTAACGTAACGTTTTTTTCTTCGTAAAGTTATTTATAAAAAAATAATAATAATCTAAACTAAACACTTCTTGACAGAACTTAAAAAAATAAATAATGCAGGAGGTGTGTCTCATTTCTGCACTCGAACTCCGAACGATACGTAAAGAACAAATCGCAATAAATATATTTATTATTATTATTATTATTATTATTATTGTTCACTACGCCGTGGGTGAATGCTCGAATCTGATTGGTCAGAAGGTGTGCGTTATTTCTGTGTAACGGCGCGGCTCGGGCTGTAGCTCCAGCTGTAACATGAACGACAGGTTTATATTATCGTTCGAAGGTTTACGATATCGTTTCCATAGTAACAGCTCACACACACGGACGTGTACAGCGTAGTCTACGACTAATAATAAACAGATTTTTAAAATAAAAAGTGAGGGAGGGGGGAGAGAGATGGAGGAAGAGGGGGGAGAGGGAGGGGAGAGGAATAGAAAGAGACTGAGGGAGGGAGACGGAGGGAGAGGGAGGGGGGAGGAATAGAAAGAGACTGAGAGAGGGAGGGGAAAGAGATGGTGGGGAGAGAGGGAGAGAGAGAGGGGGGAGGGAGAGAG
>CM074986.1:944145-956990 GCA_037576825.1 Pangasius krempfi
GAGCTACAAATGAGCTACAATATGAGTTACAAATGAGCTACAAATGAGCTATAAACAAGCTACAATACGAGCTACAATACGAGCTACAAATGAGCTACAATATGAGTTACAAATGAGCTACAAATGAGCTATAAACAAGCTACAATACGAGCTACAAATGAGCTACAAATGAGCTATAAACGAGCTACAATACGAGCTACAATACGAGCTACAAATGAGCTATAAACGAGCTACAATACGAGCTACAAATGAGCTACAATATGAGTTACAAACGAGCTACAAATGAGCTTTAAACTCGTTCCTTCGCTCACACACACACACAAAATAAAAAAACGCAGCTTGTCACGGTTCCGAGAAAAACATAAACTCTTCTGTCCTGAAGATTAAAATTACAGCTTTCCCTCTGACACTGGAGACTCCTTCCATAAACGTTAAATAAGCATATTATATGTGATATAATGTTAATGATGTGGAGCGTCTGTCGTACAAGTCCCTGTGAATGAGCTGTTGCTATAGAAACAGTAACGTATTAGATTATTATTATTATTATTATTAATATAAACCTGTGAGCTGCAGCTGCACTACTGTCTGCGCTGCTGTTACGGAAAACTAATCAACACCCCCTGAGCAGTGCGTAATTCAACACCGCCGTGATGTGATGTTGATTGTTGTGTTAATTTATTAATTCTTATTCTTTATTATTCTCCATCTCTTGTTTGTAGACTGCAGACCGAACTGTAAGGTAAGTACTGTACGAGTATTAGTTATAAAATTTTTTTTTTTACTATTTTAAAACGTTTTCTTTAAAACAAATCCTGAAGATGTTTAAAAAATAATAATAATAATAATAATAATACCGTAGCAGTCAGAATGAACCTAAGAGAGAAAAAAAATAAATAAAAATACTCCTCTGTTTTTGTGTCAGTTTGTACCTGGGGATAAGAACGGAGCGTGCGTGAAGGTTGTCCGTCCCATCTCACCCGGGGAGGAGATCACCTGTTACTATGGCGACAGCTTTTTTGGGGAAGACAATGAGATGTGTGAATGTTGCACCTGCGAGAGGTGAGGGAGTCCCGCATGGGCGTCGATTTGAGACCTCGTTTCGGTGTCCGTGTACCGCGAGTTCGTTCTGTGTGTTCCTTTCATACCTGAATTATTTATTTAGTACTAAGTGACTCGAGATTGTAAACAGTTTAAATCGGGTTAAATTCTTTGATCACTTCTTCAGGAGAGGAAAAGGGTTCTTCCGGCACAGGCTGGCCGCGCTGCAGGAGTGGGAACGCTCGAACGATCCGCTAGGCCAGAAGTACAGATTCAGAGAGACGGATTTGCGGCTCAACCGGGAGAAAGGGAACAGCACTCCAAGTCCATTCCTCCTAGTATCTAACCCGGGTAACTCATCCCGACTAATATCGCTTCTTATATCACATGAGGTCTCTCAGTGATTTTGACTCCATCCAGTACGACACTATGATTTCAAACCCTTTCAATCTCCTGTTGTTATTTTAGTATTTTTTTTTTTTTTACCCCATGCTCTCTTTATCTCTCTCCCTCTCCTTCTCTCTCTCTCTCTCATCTCTCAGCCTGCTCTGTGAAGAATTCCCAGCAGACGAAGAGAAACGCCCCTACAGTGAGCAGCAGGACGACAAAGACCAAGAGGTGGAAAAGGGAGGAGCGAATCAAACAGGCTGAGAAGACGCAACGCAACCACTTCATATCATCCCTGTCTCATTTCAGCCTGAAGGACTCGAGCGTGTGCCTGTACAGTCACAGCGTGGACTTCCTTCTGAGCTGCAGGGATCCCGCCAGCAAGGAAAGAGCCCTTCTGCAAACAGTCGAGAGCGTGAGACCAAAATTGGAGAGTCGGGACTCGGACGTGCTCGGCCCTCCGTCTCCCGACGACGTCGAACTAATCAGAGGTGAGGAAGGACGAGACGTCTCTAACGACGTATCGAGTAACACCGACGAACTGAACTTGAAACCCTTCACGTTAACGTCGGTTTCGAGCGTCGGCCATAAAGACCCCGCAAACGCTAAAGGACAGGAGGCGGAAACCGCCGCCGTTAGAGTCGTACATCAGATGGCCATTTCCTCACGGACCAGGAACATGCTTCGCACCCGACTCAGATGCTCCGGAGCCTTCGATCGAGGTAAAGTCTCTCGCTTGAATAAAAAGGCGGTCAAAATGATACGCCGGACGTCTAAGCTACACGCAGGCGCTAGGCATCACGGTCAGTGTAGAAGGGGCGCCGTCAGAAAAGGTGGTCCGCATAAACAAAGGTCACGCTTAAACAAAACCCGACGAGAAACAAACAGCAAGTCATCGCCAGCGATCACAGAGGAGAAGCAGCGCAGCTTTGGGGATTCTCACAAGGCCACGGCTGACGGCGAGAAGCGCATCACTGTCTCCGGCGCTGCTAGGGAAGGGGATTCGAGCTCCCCAATTGCTCCGGGGATCTCCGGGGAGCTGCAGAAAAAACACATCCCTTCTGTCGTTTCTGGCACGATCGATGTTACCACATCCTCGACTCCTTTTTCCTCCGCTCACTCACCACCACCACCTCCTCGTCCTCCTCCTCCTTCTTCTTCTTCTTCTTCTTCTTCTCTTCCTTCAGGGTTGAAGCGTTACGTTAAAGTCAGTCTGGTCAGAGTGTCGATCCCAGGAGAGCGAGCAGCTGTTAAGGCAGATCAGGAAAGAGCAGACAGCGGAGAAAACGCACATCCTACGTCTCCGGCAGCCGCAGAGAAGCAGATCTCGAAGTGCAAACGGAGCAAAGGTGTCTCAAGAGTCGGTGTTAAGAAAGGGGTGAGGGAGATGTACTTTACTCCGAGTGCAGACAGCTTTTTAAAGGTGACGTGCGATATAGAAAGTAGTGGGAATACCGTAGCACAGCCTGTCGCACAGCTGACACACAAGGGTTACGAGAGAAATAACGACGACCGGGAAATAGAGAGGAAGATAGAAAGTAACAGTAACAATAAGAGGGATAATGTGGCTTCTGATTCTGTATGTGATGAGAAATCTTTGGTAGAGGACGGCGAAGTAGTGACTAATTTAAGGAAAAGAGGACCAAAAGGTCAAACAAAACAGAGTGAAACAGGTACAGCTGAAGAAAAGGATGAGGAAAACCGTAAAGATGAGGTAACTAACCAAAAAGACGATACTGTACAAAAGAAATCAGATTTGTTGCGTTTCGGAAGCAAAACTATCGTCATAAAAGAGGCAAGAGTCCTTCTGTCTGATATTTTAAAAAGTTTGAGTAGTGACCTGGTTAGCCAAGGACTGGACGGTAAAGCGTACCACAGCGTAGTCAGGAATTCTTCGCGACACGGCGACTCAGAATCGATTAAAAAGTTGATATCCCTTACTAATATCCCAAAATTTAATTTTGAGTCACTGAAAAAGAGCCCCGCAATCGCGAGAGTAGCCCACGTGGCTCAGCGCAACGCACAGATTTCACAAGACCATCACGGCGCAAAAGTGGCAAAAAAAAAAGATCCAGAAATCATTCCACTTTCCTCCGAGTCTCTCTCCCCTCTAAGAGGCAGCCTGGATCACAATTCCCAGAGCAGCATCCCGCTAAAGAAACGCGTCTTTCGAGAATCCCTCGAAACCGATCCAGATCAAGACGCAAGCGTGACTACAACTACAACAGAGTCTCCGTGTCCCAGTAAAAGTCTGGAGACCAGGCGGGAAAGTCTGTTACCTGCGTCTCAAGGGAGCGAGACCTTTGATAACGGAGCTCAGAGCTTAACTTTACAGTCGAGCTCTTCTTTCAGAGACGAAATGATAGGATCAAAAAAGGGCAGGTTGTATAAATCCTTAGTGGCTAAAAAGTTACAACAAAGAAGATGTTTTCGAACTGCACAGGCTAGACCAGGACAAGCGCCAAATAGGATATTCAGAGAAAGAGGTAGTACAGGTAACCCGCTGGCAGCGAATACGCCTGAAATTAGAATAAATATGAATAGAAAATGCAAAATGAAATCTGAGCTAGGAGCCAGAGTAGAGCGAATCGACGCAGGGAGAAAAATAAACGAGGACGTAAGAGAGGCTGGGCAAAATTTAGCAACGGAGACTCAGAAAAACGCAAAAGCCGAAGCGGACGCCTTGTCCGCTTCAGAATGTTCATTTAACACCGAAGATGAGCAGAACATTAATTTTAGAATACGTCTGAAAAGGAAGAGGGGGAAGGAGTGGGAAATGGAGAGTGAATTCAAGGGGGAAAGTGCCGTGGATGAAACACAGGGTTCGGAACCACGCGCTGATGTCATCGACCCTTTTAAAGCTATTTTGGATTCTGTTGCGATCTTAAACTTGGAAATGGAGCGTATTCGAGGCCACGGAGAAGCGGACAAGAGCGTCGGCCTGGAACAAGCCACTAAAGCTGTTCAGGACGTCTTAGAACATTGCCAAAAAGAAAGTACTTTCAAATCCAGGAAAAGGCGTAAAAAGATATCTGGTGCCAGCATCAACAACGAAAAGCACGCTAAAGGACAAGAAGCGTCTGTTCATAGTAAAATGGAGTTGCCTGAGGTGATTGAACAACAGAGTCAGTTTGTAAGACATCTCAAAGTTGAAGCTGATAATATGGACATCAAGCCGTTACCTCTGCTTCGGTTGCGCCGCCGGGCCGAGGGCAGGTGGGAGGTGGACGGCGAGGAAGCTCACACGCAAGACGGAAACACGGGACCGGGAAATTCTGTGCTGAGGGACTCCCGAATTCTGTCCTGCTTCTTTCCTGAGAGGATGCCGGTGGGAGAGATGGCTTTCAGCAGAGTCAAAGAGGAAAACCTTTCTCCGTGCCAGCACCGGACAGCAGCTAGCAAGTGCGACAGGATTAGAGAGCTCTCTAAAGGTGCGGTCACTTCAGAGCCTTCGCTACTGTCCCTTTCACCCTTATCTCTGAACTCTCCATATCACGAAGGACTAACGGAAATAGCCCATCTCGCAAGAGTCAAAGAAACGTTTGCGCCAGAAAGAGTCGAGAATCTGGAGAGCGCAGAGTTGGGCGAGGTTTGCTTAAGTCACAACTTGCTTCAGATCAACAAAAGCCTCTCTAAACTTCAAGCCATGAGCCAACAGCAGCCATCGTGTGCACCTGTTAACATCAGTGCAACTACCTCCTGTCAGATTCAGTCGAAACCTCTGTCTCCTCCCTCCTCCCCTTTCACCACTGAATGCAGCTTTTCAAACTATTCAGAGGACATTTTAGATTTTCACTGCTTGAACCTCGACGGCTACGATCAAACGCACGCACAGAGCGGCCTCCAAAATACACTGACGGACTACTGCTCCGGTGAACCTCATAACACCGGATCTTTCAGTAGCCCCTTCTCTCAAAGCCCAGCGGACGGATGGAACCCAGAGACCCCTTACCTCGGCTCCCCAAGCCCGGGGAGTAGCTTTAGTACTCCAGAAGACTTGAGTTTTCCTGATCTTGGGCTCACGCGTTACGACACGCCATCGTTAAACAACGAGTTCTCTTCCAAAGATAAAGCATTTTGTCCCGCGACAATGGGTTCAGCCGCCGTCAAAGATCCGGAAAGGAACGTATTTTTTTCTGATAGTACATCGACAAAGCGCAACGTGATTTTTCAGTCCAAGGAAGATTCTGCGACGCCCCTGATTTGTGTGGCAGATAAAACATTAGGCAGCCAGAGAGACTTAATAATATTTAACGCATCCTCGAACGCTAAGCCGACCGTCCCCCCTGCGGCTTGCTCACAGTCTCAGGATAAGATACATTTCCTTGACAGCTCGAGGAGTCTGTCAGCCCAGTCGGACTTTGGTAAAATTCAACCTAAGGACAAAAATAACGAGCCGCTCAACTTCGTTAGCTCGATTAATAAATCGCAGCCTACCGTCTCGAGTCAGTCTGGGCCAGGTTTATACAATGCTGGATTACAAAGCAACCCCGTAAAACCGTTCCACTCGCTTCATACAGGAAGCAAAACCACCTCATGCTCGGAGCTACCGGGGCCTTTTAACTTTGGCAGTACGGTTTTCCGTGGCTATGAAAAGAAGCCTACGGTTTTCCAGAACTACAGCAGTCTGGTGAAAATTGAAGGAGGAGGATACGGACAGAATGTTTGCAAAGGTTCTTCAGTAGGTGACTCTAAATTTTCTTTGAAATCTCACGGCAGCAAGTCTGAACTTACCGACCCCGTTCCAGGGCCGTCGAGTTTACGCAATCACAAGGATTTATCCTCCGAGTGTTCTCAGAGCGCCTATCTGAGATACTCCGAAACCTCGAGAAGAGACGCGAAAGCTGTTCCACCAAACAAAGGACTCTCTAAAGCACACCCACAGAGCGATCGGGTTTACCCAGTTTACTTTCTGAGCTCTAGCAAAACCACAGCGAACGCCATTAAGAGCATGCCTATCGAAAAGCCTCAGAACGTAAGGGCTGACGGTTCTGTCAATCCTGACATTCCTTCTACGTTTTTTCATAGCACTCAGAGTCACGGCATACTCAACAGTAAAAACCTACGGCAGGATAAACCCCATGCCGTGGTGGCCCCGAGTCAGAGCTCTCAAGTCTCGGTTCCGCTCGACAGAAATCAGCTCTGTTTCTCACACTGTGATCCCTTAGACGTCACCTTCAGCTCTTCGCTGTCCCCCGCCGTTTCCCAGCACAGCAGTCCGCAAGTGAGCTACAGAGATTCCGTCGGTCAGGAGGCTCCAGCGACCAAACCTCAGCCGTCCTCCTTCGTGTGCAATCAGTCCGCTCACCCGTCTTACGTCGTGAACTTCACCGGTGATCACTCGGTCACCCTGAACTACAACGACGGCGGCGAATGTTTGAATTATTCTTCGTCGGTGCCCGCGAATTACACTTACCATTGCCTCATGGAGCCTTCCGGGACCCAGGGAAGGCTTATCGTAGAACCGTGCGGTCCGTCGACCATCACGCATTCTCCTTCCATGGGCAGCTTTGCGGGCCCTAAAGGCCTGGCGGAGACGAGCAAGGACTGTCAGCAGCATGGGCAGTCCGGATGCCATCCGGTCATTTCCCATCACTTCCCGTCGTCTCACTCGCAAAGCGCCTCTCTGACGGACCGCAAGCCCAAGAGACTGCGGCTGGTAGTCACTGACGGTACAGTAGATCTGGACCTGCAGTACACGGACTGACGGTTGCTAAATCGCTTATTTATTAACGACAATGCAAATATGTTGTCTATATGTAAAAAGAGAAGACGTACTTTTAAAAGTTGTGCTTTAGCGTTCATGATTTACGATAAGCTTTTTTTTTTTTTTTTTTTTTTTTTTTTTTTTTGAGTGTAAAAGAAAAACACAAATATTTAAAACTTATTTCAGTCACCCATGATGAATTCATTGTGTAGTATATTTATGTATAAACTGTAGCAGTTTTCACATCGTAGTTCCAATCGGCCACATGATGGAGATGTTATTCTGTCTCGTGGATCTAATTTTTTTTTTTTCTTTTCATACTCGTGTGTTTTAAACGGAGACGTTTAGGGCCTACAGGTTAACCATATTTTCGCGATAACCATGCACGATATGTTGGAGTGGCTCTGTTTGTGGAGGACCAAGACAGGGAGCATGCGCTGTATTTTTAAAATGTTTTTTTTTTTTCTTTTTTTTTTCAGTTCTCGTTTTCCTGCCAGGCTCACCAGGCTGGGATTTATTATTATTATTATTATTATTATTATTATTATTATTATTATTATTATTATTATTATTTTTAATGCTGCTTTCACACTTGTCGTTTTTTGTTTTTTTTCCCCTCCCCGTCTGGAGCGCACACTGTAACCAGAGCGAGTTCTCGCTTATCATCATCATCATCATCATCATCATCAGTAACGCAAAAGAAATAAAGATCAGCGTAACTCAGTAGAGTTTGAGTTACATCACGTTCGAGTGAACGTCGCAGAAAAAATTATAACTCCGGGAACATTTTGTCGTGAATCCGTCGTATTTTCACTCGCAAGACTCGTTTTTTGTTTCTTCAGCACTTTGGTCAGGAGGTTTTTTTTAATAAAAAAAAAAAAAAAAGAAAGAAAGAAGAAAACAAAAAGCACTTGACGTCACTCGGGACTTTTCTGAAAAGGTGAATGTTTTTCAACTTCGGAAAGGATGATCTGACCGGAAAACGTAGACGGACGTGTAAAACGTGCGCTGATATTTGAAGGGGGGGGGGGGGGGAACCCAAACAAAATTGAGTGTGAAAGCAGACGTTAAACCGGGTCTAAACTTTTCAATTATGAACTCGCATATCAGGCGTACAAACCGGTCTAAAATCTGGGTGGAGAGACGGAGATTAAAAAAAAAACATCAAAAAAAAACCTCAATCCTCGTCCAGAAATTTTGCTGGTTTTAGCACAATATATATATATATATTTTTTAAACGATGAATTTAACTATCGACGTCGGAACATCTCGCTCACGGTGTCCTGTATCGCAAAGTGTAACGCTTCATTTTTGCGGAAAAATTCTCCCTCCGGTTCAGGTCGAAGCATCGTTACTATAATACTATTATTTATTTACAAACACGTAAAATAAATAAACACGGTTCCGTGTTGGAAAGCGCGCAGGCTCGTCGATTCCTCGCCATCCGAACACAAACACGCTTCATACTTTAGTTCTTTGTAGTAGTTTGGACAGTATTTATGCTGGATACATTCTTGAATTATTATTATTATTTTTTTTTTTTTAATCTTTTACTTCAATCGCAATATTGACGGTACCTCGCGAGAGACGGACGGAAAGGTAGAATGTCTTCGTAACACTTCGTCACCACTCGTACACTCGGAAAAGCTGAAAATGTCCGCATGGGTGTGTTGAAAACACTGATCTGGGATCAGGCTGTTTTTAAACCAGGGCGCTCAACACTACTTTTTAAAAAAATTTAAAAAAACATAAAAATTATTATTATTTTTTTTTTAAACTTACGTTTGCATGCTGTGTATGGTATTTAACCTCCTGTGTGTTAGAGACTGGAAGGCATAAATGTTTGTGAAGTTACACATTTTCTACACATTTCAGATTTTGACATGAAACATGTTTGTGTGGTCGTGTTCAACGTTTTTTTTTGTTTGTTTTTTTTTTTTTTTTCCCCAAGTGTACAAAAAAAAAAGGCCAATATGATATTTATATTTATTTCAATCTGCTCCACACATGGTGCTTTAATATAACTTAATGTTTCAATTGTACTGTATACAAAATGTTTTTTTTTTTGTTTGTTTGTTTTTGTTTTTGTTTTTGTTTTTCCCTCCTAAATATCTAGGACGTCAATGATTTAAACATACAATTTTTTTTTTTTTTTTTTTTTGCTCTGTATGTCTCTACTGAATATCTTCTTTTTAGGAAGTTTGTAAGTAACAAGGTTAGATTGTCTTAATTACTATTCCACTGTAAAGACATGAAAATGATATAAATAAAATGTTTGTCACATAATCTTTTAAAAAACGTGGTCTAAGTCACATTTATTTATTGCTGTTTGTTTGTTTGTTTGTTTGTTTGTTTGTTTGTTTGACGGGTTTCAGTTATCCACACCATTATGGATGTCATGTTAAGAGATTTCTTACGATTATAATACGATAAAAAAAAAAAAAAAGTACACTTTTTAGCGATTTGCCAAAGATTGCAGTGTTTAATTTATTACTCAACACCTCATTGTGCTTTTTAACCAGTTATTGTTACCTTTTAATGGTGTGGAACGTCGATGTTTTTGAAACAAGTTCGTTCCTGTTCTCACTGAACGTCTTTATAAATCTCTTTATAAACTTCTACGCAAAATCCCAAAATTATCAAAAACAAACAAACTAAAAAAATTTTGTATCAGACTTCACTGAATGTTGGAGCATTTTAATTTTTTTTTTTCTTTCTTTCTTTCCTCCGCTGCATCAGTCGTAAACGATGTAAACCTTTTACGCTCATTTCTCGTTATTTTTTTGTTTCAAAACGGTATTTTCTATCATTTTGATCAGTTTGTATTCTAAAAAAATATTTTAGCCCTGAACATTAACGATTTTTGTTTCTTATTCTTTTAGATTTATCTAGATTTATAGAATAAGTGAAAATTCACAACATGCAAGTTTTACATTTTTAAATAATGAAAACCATCTAATGAACATCGATATGTTTATTTATTGACAGACACGAGGAGTTTGTTGTGGTTTTTTAAGGTTCTCTTGGTAAAGACATACAAACATATCTGACATGAGAGCAGAAAACATTTCAAAACTAAAAACTGCTTCTTCACTCTGGAGGTTCACTTCACTCCTGAAGGTTGGGCAGGTGCACACTTAGGATCCTACGCACTCAGTAACAGCCGAGTAAAACTGTCATCTGCGCCTGTGGCAGGTTGAACTTCTTACTTTTTCAGCTGATGAAGGAAGAACATCCTCTGCTGGGCCTTTCGCACCGCTTTAGTTCCACAGCTAAAAGTACAGAACTGAAGTTCTGGGCGATTTTGCGTGAACTGTTTCCCAGGGCTGCATTCGCACCGTCGGCGGGCACCAGGAAGTGACGTAAGCCGGTCGACAGAAACGAAGAAGAACGACGTAAACCACCGGAGGATGGAGGACGCTGTGATCGGAGCCGTGCTGCACTTCAGCGTCCGTCCGTCCGTCTATCGCTGTTCTCCATACTCGCGAAACGCTACGGTGTGTTTACACGGCGTTTTAAATCGTGGCGGGTGACGGCGTTTCCGTGCGCGTTTGGCCAATCAGCGTCTACTGACGTCACGGATAGCACCAGCTGTGAGACCCTCCGGAGTAGGAGCTAATCTGGTTCTCGATAAAGGCAGGTACTAAAATCGCTCCCGGTTCCGGAGGTGCGGAAACGCCAAAAAGTGGGAAGTTCCACATTTAGTTCAGGTTCTGTGAAAAGGTTCCCGCGGTGCGAAAGGCCCTCATGTGAACGTCCCACCTCAGGTCCTGCGAGATGGTGAGAAGGCCACAGCACAGGGGTTTCTCCTGAAGTCCATCATCTTCTCCACATCTCAGGGTGTTGTGACTGCACCGTATATGTATATATAATTTATAATTTATAATTTATGCATGAATATATTATGGGGTATAATTTCTGCACACAGTGTTATTAGCAAAAATAAACCAAAATGTGGGCGTAAAATTTATTTTATTTAAAATCTGGAAACAGCAAATTGAGCATGAATGCAGTAGTTCGTCTTGTTCGAGCGTCGTTTCCCCCGAGTCTTTGATTAAATTGATTAATTAATTAATTAACTAACTAACTAATTAATTAATTAACTCCTTCACTCCGGCTGCAGCGATCTGGTTTATCTGGGAAGTGACGCATGAACAGGACCCGAGAGCGTCATGAGGGAGCGACGCTGTAAAGGTGCTTTCATTAAGACTGCGAGAAGCTCCGAGGTTCCTCACTTCACTCCTGAATCCTCCTCATCAGCACGCTGTTAAAGACTGCGTCCTTATTCCAGCTTTCCCTTCACCCTCCCTTCCACTCTTCCCTTCCCTTCCCCTTCAATTCTGCCTTTCTTTCTATCTTCCTTTCTTTCTGTTCCTCCTTTCAGTTCTTTCTTTCTTTTCTTACTTCTTTCCCTTCCTTTTCCTTCTTTTCTTCTTTCCTGTTCCTTCCTTTCCCGTCTTTTCTCTCCTTTCCATTTGTCCTTTACTTTCCTTTTCATTCCTCCTTTCCTTCTTTCTTTCTTTCATTTCTTTTTTTTCATTTTGTCCTTTACTTCCCTTCTTTCCATTCCTCCTTTCCTGTTAATTCTGCTTTCTTTCTTTCTTTCTTTTTCTTTCTTTCTTTTTATTCCTCCTTTCCCTTCAAATCTGATTTCTCTTTCTTTCTTTTTCTTTCTTTCTTTCTTTCTTTCTTTCTTTTTATTCCTCCTTTCCCTTCAAATCTGATTTCTTCCTTTCTTTCTTTTTCTTTTTCTTCCTCCTTTCCCTTCAAATCTGATTTCTTTCTTTCTTTCTTTCTTTCTTTCTTTCTTTCTTTCTTTCTTTCTTTCTTTCTTTTTATTCCTCCTTTTCCTTCAAATCTGTTTTCAATCTGTTTTCTTTCTTTCTTTCTTTCTATTCCTTCTTTCCTGCGTTCCTTTGCTGATGGAGGAGTGTGAGATGATCTGCAGTGTTGTAATTGTATATAATATTAGAGTCACACCCACACACTGCTGTGTGTTAAGTGATCGTTTGTACACGGTGAGTGAGTTCCCCCTGCTGGTGAGTGTGTATGTGTGAGTGTGTGTGTGTGTGTGTGTGTGTGTGTGTGTGTGTGTGTGTGTGAGAGAGAACATGGCTGAATTAAATTTACCCACAATGCAGCGCTCTTCACTATTCTGTTCTCATTTATATTTCTGTCAGTGCGCCTTGCTTTGTGCCGCGTCTCTCTATTTATTTTCTCTGTTCCTCCTCCGCACTCGTCTTCAGCTCGTGTTTTCTGATTTGTGTTCATCCAGTGTCTCTTTCTGTCGTTTATTCGTTCTGCTTTTTGTTTTTCTTTTCTTCTTTGTGTCTTTGTCTGGATCCCACTTCTCCTTTTCTGACCCAGTTTCCTCGTTTCTCAGTGGAGAGTAAAGGGTTAAGGACAGAGCCAAGTGGGCCAGCTTTTTTCATAACGAGGACAGCAGCAGGAGTGTGTGTGTGAGTGTGTGTGTGAGTGTGTGTGTGAGTGAGTGAGTGAGTGAGTGTGTGAGTGAGTGTGAGTGTGTGTGTGAGTGTGTGTGTGAGTGAGTGTGTGAGTGTGTGTTTGAGTGAGTGTGTGAGTGTGTGTGAGAGTGAGTGTGTGTGTGAGAGTGAGTGTGTGAGAGTGTGAGAGTGTGTGTGTGTGAGTGTGTGTGAGTGTGTGTGTGAGTGTGTGTGAGTGTGTGTGTGTGTGTGTGTGAGTGTGTGTG